>BJCM01000435.1:0-12125 GCA_018326385.1 Flaveria bidentis | reverse complement strand
CTTTCATTTATCTTTTTTATTACTTGCGATGTTTCCTTTGAATAACTTTCCACTTAAACTGCAATTTTATGCATTATATATCTTAAAACCTCAACAAATGATTGTTATGCTACTTAGCTTGACAACACTCCCCCTAAACACCATCTTAATTAAACATGATGCATTATACGTTATCAAATAGTTGTTTGCGTTGGTGATTTTAGATATGAATGAAGCAAACATTCTAATGCGTAAGAGCTTTTACGTCATCATCGTGTTAAGATTATACACAAAAAAATTTTGTTTATCTTTTCAGCAAATAATAAATTCTATATTATTGTTTTTTTATTTCGCTGTACTGTCCGGCCACCGGACGGATATAAAACTAGTTACTATATATCATTGAATATATATTTCCTGTTTCTTAAACAAAAAGGTTGGTTGTGCGCCTATCGGGTGCCATGTATCACTTTGTGAGTGGTAGAAAAAGAAGCTTTTTATTTCTTTTATTAGTATATATTTAGGTGTTATTAAATAACTTAGTTTTTTTACTTTAATTTATGGTTCCGAACTAGTTTGAGCATATCAATAAAAGAGATGAAAAACAAGCTTAGGTGTCACCCTAATTATTTTTCTTTACTGACCTCTAACAATTAACAAAAATCATCATCTCTTTCATCCCACCTCTTTCTTTCCCTCCACTCACATATTCTAAAAATACTTGACCAAAAACTTCAACCTCTATCTTTCCTCCACATAACCATTCGGTCCTTCACATCATCTTCTGTTCCCTTAAAAACACCAAAAACAACATTTCTATTGTTGATGTCCTAGTGCTCTATGTGTCTTGGATGATGTTGTATATTCAAAATCATGTAGCCTTAAACTCTTTTTTTATGTTTTGGGTTTTTAATTTCCTTTCTTATATATATTTTTGTTTAAATTACTTTTTTTATAATTATTAGTACACTAACTTCTATCAATGTTTTAATCCTCAAAATAGATCCGTCGCAACTTCATATGTTACAGTTACGTATTTAACCATGTTCGTATCACCGCATAATTCGGGTAACGGATTTTGCAAACACGGGCTTAACAACACCAACATAATCATACGGCTCCCACCGCAACACGCGAGTCTTAACTTTTCCTTTCTATTATATTGACTATTATGATAATTATGATAATTATGATAGTAATGATGATGAGGATAATGATGTTAACAACCAGGCTTTTACTCATCGCACGTTGCGGCGACATTCTTCACGACATGATAAAGTTAAGACTATAATCGACCCAACTTATTTCCGAATTAAAATTACGTTAAAATATAGAGTAATGCGAATTTTATCGTCACATAAAATTGTATTATATATGACACAACTTTAAATAAAACCTATGTCGAAATATATACCAACTCAAAACGTATATAAAAATAAGCACATGCAATGTCGTTGTTTGTGGCGTGATAAAATTTGGACTAAAAATCCCCCTGACTTATTTATATAAAAACATAGCTTAACTCGAATTTGTATCGATAAATGAAAATGTATTATATTTTACGTGACTCACTTCCAAACAAAACTTGCATTAAAACTACTTGAGTATGATTACAAAGTTCAATAATTAAACTATTAAGATTTCTAAAATATAATATATCACAAAAACTTTGAAATTTAATGACCAAAATCATAAATACCTAAAGTTTACTATTCATTTACCATCTTTAATAATAATTAGGTAGTATCTACCGCGCTTCGCGGCAGGGTTTCATAACTATATATTTCTGTAGGAGGCTCAGAATAGAAAGTCTTTATAGTTGCAAACACTCGTATACCTCCATCAAAACAACTATTAGTGGTTGTAAACAATCGTGTGCCACACTTAAACCAAGAGACAACCATTTGCAAATTTATAAATAAAAACAAAAAGTAGAAAAACTTTGTGGTTAAAATAAGATTATAATAAACTCACTATTCATTTCACATGCAAATTTAATATTATGTAATAATAATAATTGTAATAATAATAATAATAATAATAATAATAATAATAATAATAATAATAATAATGATAATAATAATAGCAATTATAATTTTAATAACAATTATAATTATAATTATAATTATTATAATAATAATTATTATTATTATAATCGTCGTCGTCGTCGTCACTACTATTATTAATAATATTATTATTATAATTATTCTAAAATTATATTAAATTAGTTTGAATAATATATCAAGATAAATAAAAACAAATTTTCATTAACTAAAAATAAAATAACTAAATTTTTAAAAAATAATTAAAAATTGAAAAAAACTATCAAATAAATAAACTAAAAAACCTAATTTACAAAATAAAATATGAGTATAAGAGTATATTAAAGTTGATTTTTTTCTTGTAAAAGAATAAAATAAGAACGTTGATTTGTAGTGTAAAAACATTAGCTTCTCCTAAATGCTCCAATGGCTAGAAAACGATAATACAACCGTTGCCCCACGTTCCAAACCCACGAATTCATTCAACTTATATAGCTAGCTGTTTCATGAACCCAATTACTTACTTGATCTGCCTACCTGCACGAACCCATCCCATTTACCCACTTCTGCTCTTATGCACCAAAGTTTAATTGTAGGAAAATAATTTCGGTAGTTTAAACATTCCACAATATTTATCACAAATTTGACCATGATTCACACCATATGATTTTATAGACGACAAAATTGAACATTCAACACAAAGTTGGACAAAACTCAAATATATATTATTTTAATAAGCACAAGTTAATGAGTTATGTAGCATTTCTTCATTCTCTATTTTCTGATTTTTTTTCTGGGCTCTTACAGTGGCTGCTCATGGCTATCCTGGTTATGTTGCTTATGTTATTATTTTCTAACCCGGGATGTTCACAATCAAACGATCGCAATAACAATACTAACGTTCTCATCGGAATGTTTTGTGGTCGTAACGCAGTAATAAGTCTGCCAAACTTTATCAAGAACAGAAATTCTACTTTCATTGCACTCAGAAAGGAGTTATTAAGTAAACAGGTGCTTTACGGAAGAGCACAGGCATTAAGCGCGGGGGACTCGGTTTTTGCAGCAGCCCAGTGCCGAAACTACCTCACTGTAGATCAGTGTGTGGCTTGTTTTGATGCTAGTGTTTCGAAACTAATCAACTGCACATCTGGAAATGGTGCTTATATTAGTTTTGATAGTTGCTCTGTCAGGTGAGTTTTTCTTCTATGGTTCTATATTTACCATCTAATCCTACAGTAATTCTAGTATAGCTGTTGTCAAATTAAATTGTTTGGCTTAAATGGTAATTGTTTAAAGGTGTTTAAAATATCAAGAAGCTAAGAAAAAGTCCTAAATCGTGTAAACTATTTGTTTGTTCTTAGGTATGAAGACTTTGTTGACTTCTATAACAACCCTTATGTGACAGAAGATGGGAATGGTACTCCAATAGTATTGTGTGGCACTCGATTAGCATCGAAGCCAACAGAGTTTAATCAAGTTGTAGATGGATTTATATCAGATATAAGATATGCTACTCCGAAAACCTCTAATTTCTACGTAGCGTCCACTAGGGAAATCACAAGCAAAAATGCAACAGTGTATGCGACTGCACAGTGTGTCGAAGGTATAAAAAAGGCCATTTGCGAAACCTGCATGAATAAAGCGTATGACAAGTTAAACGATTGTCTTCCGAGTACAGAAGGAAGGTTCTTCGACATGGGTTGTTTTGCAAGGTATTCAGATACTCCATTTTTCAATGTCAACCAAACAACTGATATCACAAATGTCTTAAAAAGTGAGGCCACTTCTTCTTTCAAATACATGAAACAAGTATATGTTTACCATATATTAATATGCTAATTGGTGAATTTATAACTACAATATGGTTATATGATAGGACATGCAAGTAAGGTATCCATAATTGCTATAGCCATTGCTGGTGTAGTTCTCATTGTCCTCGTCCTTCTTTCGTGGTTATTATATCGATCGTGGAAGAAGTCTAAGAAGAATGAGCAAGGTGATTAATTGTATAAATATTTAATCTGTGTATGAGAGATTTTTCACTTACATTTATCATTACTTTCATAATACTGATAACTTCTATCTACATATATATATATATACACTTGGACCATGTTTCATCATGGATACAGAAGATTTTGAGGGGGCAATACATTACAATTACAAAGATCTGCAGTTGGCAACAAATAATTTCAGTGAAGAAAATATTCTAGGGAAAGGAGGTTTTGGTGAAGTGTTCAAGGTAATTTTTAAAGATTAATTAAGGAATTAGAAACCACTTAGAAGCTTATTTAAGCTCTTTAATTGACTGCATTTCTGAATGGCTAATAGGCGGTCCTTGACGACAATAATGTGGTGGCAGTGAAGAAACTTAAAGTAGCGCATGCTGGAGCAAAAGAAGAATTTGAGAATGAAGTTAAGCTTATAAGTAACATTCATCATCGAAATCTTCTACGTCTCCTTGGATGGTCAATTGAGGGATCTTATCTACTTCTAGTCCTTGAATATATGTCGAATGGAAGTCTTGACCGGTTCTTATGGGGTAAGATGGATCGGTTATACTACTTGAATGTATTCCAGATAAAATCCTTATCTTAAAACACTAAGTATATGTATTATATGCTAACAATATGTTCATAATGGAGGCTCAAAAAAGGGGACACTGGACTGGAACCAACGCTATGAAATAATATTTGGGATAGCTAGGGGTCTTGCTCATCTACACAACGAATTCCATATCAAAATCATTCACAGAGACATCAAATCTAGTAATATCCTCCTTAATGATGATCTTAAACCCAAAATAGCAGATTTTGGGTTGGCAAGGTTTCAACCAGAGGACCAAACTCATATTAGCACCAAGTTTGCCGGTACATTGTAAGATTTTTTTAGCCACAACATTGATTATATTTTTTCTTGTATCCCAACTTTTCTTTAATTTTACAGTATAATGTTTTGTCAGGGGATACACTGCACCCGAATATGCACTTCATGGTGTTTTATCTGAAAAAGTTGACACTTATAGCTTCGGAATCGTGATTCTTGAAATTATTAGTGGCAAAAGAAGTACAGATGTGCAATCTGGTAGTCAATCCACTGATTACCTCTTAGAAAATGTGAGATGCCATATTGCTACTCTTTTCTATTTTTATATTATTTTAACTTTTGAAAAGTAAATTCACACCTACCCACCTACTTTGAATGGTCCTACATCGAATTGAACCCTCTACACCTTAAGGAGTACTGACCAAATGACTGTTGGCACTATCTCTAGAGTTCTATCTTATGTGTTTACGTAGAATAAAAGCATCAAGTATCTAACCGGAAAGAAAAATACATAGGAGCTACAAAGACAAAGAAAACAAAGATTAGATAAGATACTGAAAGAAACATGCCTCCATCATTGAAACATAGCATTGGGAAAAACTCAATCAAAAAAGAAACAAATAATCTAGCTACTATACAACGAACCTACCCAAAATACACAGCTTAGTTAGCTATAGATTAATACTTCAATTCCCCTTTCTTTTTAAAAGTTCAATGACTCAAGTACTCAACTATATTGCTTTAGATCATGGAGTTTTCAATTATGTTGGAATCAAGAAGTATAAACACACACACTTACAGACACATGTTTTTTGATTACTTATTCAAATACGGAGATACATGGTATTTATAGGCGTAGTAATTTAACAGGTAAAGAGACAACCCGTTTATGAACCGGTCGGACCAAGAATTGGTGTAGTTATGTGTATTTGGATCATTTTTATTTGAACCAGTTGGTTACCGATCAGACCGTTGAACTAGCTAAACCGGACCTGGTGGTCGGATCAGATTTCAAAACTTTTTTATTTTTTATTTTTTTTCTTTCAAGATCTTATTTTTATGATTAGTTTTATAATTTATGATATATATTTAGTTATTCAAGCTTTTATATTACGTTAGAAGTATAAATTCATCCTAAAATATATAATATTTTCATATTTTGTTTTTTAACCGTGTATTTTTATATAATATTAAGTTTTTTTTATATGTGACATCATTTGTTGCTTAAATCTACCTTCTCTAATACTTTTTAATGGTTTGCCTATTGATGAGATTTACCAGGTGTGATTATAGTTATGGTATATGTTTCTTAAATTTGCTTTGATCAGTCCAACCAGTAAACCTTTAAGGCGATCGGTTTCAATGTGTGATTGGGTCTCTTTGACTTTAACCAAACACCTTTGAGATGTATTTGTAAAAAGTAATTGGTGGTGGTGTTCCTTGAAGTCTCTTTGACTTTAACCAGACACCTTTTGAGCTGACTTTTGACTTCTTATGAGAGTTTAGACTTGTGACATTTTTTCATGTACACAAGAATTTTCTAGTGGTGGTGTTCTATTTTTATATTCTTAAGATGGATCGTATCTACGACTTATGTTTAGGAGAAACAAAAGAAAATTTACTTAGATCGACTATTTCTTACATGAAAGTTTCTTGTATCATACCATATTTTAGGATCTTTGTTATATAATCTTGGACTCTAATTTTGTTTTGCAATGATTTGATGAACAGACATGGAAGTTGTATGAGAAAAGCACTCATATAAAGGTCATCGATGAAACATTAAATTTGAACCTATACGAACAAGAACTTGTGATGAAGATTATTGAGATCGCCTTGCTGTGTACCCAATCACCAGCTTCGAGTAGACCTACCATGTCTGAAGTGGTTGTGATGCTTCAAGAAGGCCAATCGTTAGGAAAACGACAACTAACGAGACCTACTTTCATAAACAATCAAGATAGGAGGATTTATATAGGCTCATCAAGACCGAAGAAGATACAAGCAACTCAACAACCACAATCATAAAGGCAAAAAAATAAAGTAGATGTGAGGGACAACCAAAGAAGGGCTTTCCATGTACCGCTTGATTTCAACTCCAAATGTTCATTTCAAAAGTAACTCTTTGATTCATTTTGTTGATAATCATTACCATGATTTGTCGTAAACCTATTGGGCTTATACTGACTTGAGTTTCAAATTGTCATATAACTTAATTTAAAATGCCCATTTACAAGTTTTGACTTCAGATGCCCATTTAACTAATGGTAAAACACTTGTTCATGCTAGCTCTTAAACATCTGTATATCCTTATGTTAAACGCCAAGTTAACCGTTGAGTAGAACTCATTTTTAATAGAAATCTTTATAATTCTTTAAAATTAGTAAGTTTCTTCGACTCAAACTTGTTAAAGCTTCGTATTAAACCATAACCTTGTTAATTTCAACTATAAACACCATAGAACCACTCATATTTCTAGTTTGAATCATATAGAACTTACCAAGTCTTTGAGGAACGAACAAAAAGGTTCATAAATATTAAACATACGCCCCTTTGTTTTTTCTTCTTTATATACCTAAAATTTTCACTCACAAATTGTGTTTGATTGAACTTAAAACTGTGATCATATGAAGGCATATGTAGGTTTATATAAGTTGATTAATGATAACATACGGAGAAAGTAGATTCTAGTGAGTAGTCCCTCGTACACTATTAAACCTAAGCTAAACACCTGTTAAGCGAAGCAACTAAGCACTTTCAAACGGTATTTGACAAAAAACTCTAATTTATTTATTCTACCATTTTTTGTCGATGCCAAATAACGTCACATTTTATAGAAAATTTCGAGTTCTAGATAATCTATTTCTTGTCACTATGAACTCACACTTCAAACTAAGGATAAGGTAAAATGGGAATACGATAAGTTAGCTTCTAATAATTCATGAAATTGATTGAAATATTACCTCAATGTAATTGGATTTTAGATCTATAAATCTTTGTTATTCATAGTACTTCTTTCCTATTGGGGTGTGTGGTAACTTGAATCTCAAACGCTATCTGACTTAGGGGCTGGTTGATTATCGCTAACTTAGTAAGAACTGACTAAGTCAGAAGCTAACCTAGTTAGAAATTCTGACTGAGTCTACACCTGACTGAAACTTGGTTGTTTGATTCAGTATTTGACTGGATTCTGCTGAATGATAAAAATAACTATATTGCCCTGAAGTGATTCTGCGTACCCTTATACCATTTTCCCCTATAAACCCCACAAATGGTGTGAATACTGAATACACATACAATAACCCCCTCAAATGGTTTCACCAGAAAACGACCACCACCACCACCACTATCGCCACCACCTTCTCCCCCTCCACTTCCTCCTCCACATCTCCACCACCACCTCCGCCGATCTCATATTCTTAATTTACAAAGGTTGTGCAAACCGAAACTTCCAAACCTAGTCGCCTTCGATAACCTCAAATCCCTTTTCACAACCCTAGTTTCCCAATCCTCCACCATCAATTTCTTCAAAACCACCTCGGAAGTTGCATCTCATTTCTTTTCTCTCTGAAGTTGCAGGACTCGTGATGTTACAAACAAGATGGTGTCGTCGACAGTGGTGGAGGGAGGTGACGGCGGTGGCGGAGAACAACAGTAACAACAGAGAGAAGTAGGTGGAGGGGACCGGTGAAGAGAAGAGGGTAGGGTGTTTTGGTTAATGAAAAAAATTTGAGGGTCTTGGTCAGCCCCTTGCAACCGGGTCAACCACCGTCGCTAGAATATCAAACGTGTTGGTTGGCTGACCGAATCAATTAGTCAGTGGTCAGGCCATGGTTAGCCCCTTTCAAACAACCCCCTACTCGATCCTAAACACCTATTTACAACTTGTGTCTTTAAACATCCATTTAACCAATAGTTAAGTACCCATTAATAACCCCTAGCCCAACCATCACATGCTCACATATCCTCATTGTAAACGCAAAAACTCATTTTTGACGTAAAATTGTTTGTTTCTCATGTTTAATCTTATTTTCTTAACATAATAAGTTTAAGAGTCTATATTGCTTTAGCTTCAAAAATCAACATAACATTCTTAATTTCAACTATAAACACAATCAATTCACCTAGCTTGAATCATAGAACTTACTAAATCTCTTAGGAATGAACAACAATTTTGATGACTATCAAACATATACTCCTTCAAGAAGTTTTATGATTTCTTTTTTAAATAGTTTAAAAATCTCACTCACAGATCTTGTTTATGTTTGTTTTTTTTTCAAAAAGTTTTTTTCTATCTCTTTATCTCCATACATACAAACGCGAGAAAACATTTTGAGAGGACATATTGTTTGATTTTCGAAATATTTTTCATTAAAATAGGTATTCCTAAGATTAGGGAGACATAAACCATTATCTTCGAAAGTCTTCTATCTTCTTCTCATTCTCCACCCACAATCAACCCTTCAAAACCCTTTCATCACCACCATCACCACCACCACACCCCTTTCACCACCTCCTTCAGCAGCCGAACACCACTGGATCCCGGTTTCCTGGACCAACAACCCATCAAAGAGTTCCAATCTCTCTCCACCTACTCCCTTTTCGTGGGTCGGGTTCACCCTCTTCGTGGGTCTACCCGTTTCATGGTACGAGTCGGTCGAAGTTGGGTGGGAGCTTGTGCAACGGATCTTGGGTGTTGTTTGTAGTGGGATATTTGTGGTTACTCTCACGGTTGTGAGGAAGTATTTGGGTTACGAGTATGTGGGTAATCAGTTGCTCAGTGCCACTGTTGAATGTATGTATGTTTCTTTCAATTGTTCAATTGTTGTTTGTGTTGTTCTGATTGACATCACAGAGTTGAATGTATGTATGTTTCTTTCAATTGTTCAATTGTTGTTTGTGTTGTTCTGATTGTCATCACAGATTCAGGTCATGTTTGCCAAATTAAAAATAAAAAAGTAACTTTTTGATTTTTGAAGGGGTAAAAAGAACAAAATACCCCTCCAGAAAAATTAAAAAGTTAAGAAGTTTTAATTTTTTAACTTTTTGGAGTTGTATTTTGGTCTTTTTACCCTTTTAAAAAATTAAAAAATTACTTATTTGGTATCGCCAAACACCCACTCATTCACAAATGGGGATTTTGTCGCGCCCATCATCTGTTAGATATTATGATGTTGATTTGGTGATTATGGATCGATAGATTTGGGTGGTTTAGAGGGTTTGAAGAAAAATCTGATTTTTATATGTATTAAACTTGTAATTTCAATTTAAAACTTTCTTAATTACAGCATATTTTACTGGTATGCAGATGTTAAAAAACAAACAATATTTTTTTTGCAGACTGTGACGTTTAATCCACCATTCTCCTGCAATGTCTGCAAATGTGGTTCGCAGACTGCATGTATTTTGCTACAGAATAACAAACAACACCTTAAAAATAATTCTTGATCATATGAAGTTGTACGTAGGCTTATATAAGATTGATTCATGTTATTATTTCTTATACATAAAACATGTCATAAATCCATTATGGTGAGTGCTCCCTCTTATAAAGCCGTTTAACTTAAGCTAAATGTCCTGTAAGCTAAACGACGTTCTGTCTTATAATTTAACTTTCCTTATTTTAAGCACTCGTTTAAACAAGTGTCACAAAGTATCTATAACATTGTAGAAGTGTGTTTAATTTTGGGATCATAGTCTTTGGATTTGATTCAACGTTTGGAACCTTTGAAAGACAATATAATTATTAAGTATAATAATGCCACGATTAATGATAGTTTTCAAAATATTAACTATAAAATAGACATATGGAAGTGGGGTAGAAGTACCATCACGTGGGTCACTCCGAATGCCAAACGAATTGAATGTGATAAATTATTAGCATGTCCAAGACTAAAATGTATAACATCTTACTCAAGAATCATGACACGGAGGAAAGGTAAAGTCACTAGTAATATCGTTTCCCACTAGGTAATATATAAGATTTTTTTATGAGTACTTTACTTAAATTAAAGAGAAGAAAATATTAGTTTTATGATACAAGTTTTCTTTTTCCTTTTTTAATATTAACTTATAAAAAATAAAAAAAAATTAAAAATCTCAAGGAAAGTTGGTTGACAACTATTTAGCTTAATGTCTTAAAATTTTTAGCTTAAAACGATTGTACCTATGTTTTACAAGTTGTAGTAATTTAACTCTTAGAATTATATAAATTTGTTTATTTTATCATCCTTATATATATTATAATATAATACAAATATATTTATTACAAAAATACTATTTAGTATTCTATGTTTCAAAAGTTCTAATTTAGTTTCATGTTTTAAAAATTATTGTATTCTATGTTTTAGAAGTTTTAATTTAGTTTCAAGAGGGAAGTTAATTGATAACACGCCGAAAAAGTTATACAAAGTCAAAAATTATAGGGAAGTTAGTTGGCAATTATTTAGTTTTACGTTTCAAAAATTATTGTATTTTATGTTTTAAAAGTTCTAATTTCTTAAACTTTTCTTTTTGTTCATCTCATGTGTATTATAATATACTCTCTATATATAACACCGGTATTATTGCAAAACTTATAAGCTATTAACAAATAATAATGATCGAATTTTGATAGTCGTAAGTGTTTTATATCAGTTTTTAATAATTAAATTTGTTTTTGAGACTTGCATAACTAAATTAGTAAAATATAGAAATTTTAATAGTTACGATAACAACCTTATATTTGTTAATTTAGGCTAACGTAATTAACTATTTGGTGGAAAAAGATGTTACATAACTACGTATATGTAATCAGAAACTACAAAGCCTTCTTATCTAATGGTAGGTCATGCCTTCTCAAATGAGAGGTTGTGAGTTCAAGCAGAGCAGGCCTTTGAAGGAGAAGGGGTGGACAGCCGCTAGGGCCTGAAACTTTTAGAAAAAAATTAATATAAATATATATCTTATAAAAAAGTCCTTAATTATTTATATTGTTAAACATTTAAAACTCATTATCTTTTCTATGCGGACGATGCTCTCATTTTGGGGGAATGGACGTGCGAGAATATTAAGAGCATTGCCCGAGTCCTTCGCATTTTCTATTTATGCTCGGGTCTCCGGATAAATCTCTATAAATCTAATATTTATGGTGTTTGTACGGATGACTTGGAGGTGGATAATATGATGGAAGTCTTAGGTTATAAGCGTGGAGATTTTCCATTCACTTACCTTGGAATCAAAGTTGGGGCTAAGATGACGCGTATTAATAATTGGGAGCCGGTTGTTGATGTCATCAAA
>BJCM01000434.1:12612-33674 GCA_018326385.1 Flaveria bidentis | reverse complement strand
TATTTTATTTATTCAACCCGTGTAATACACGGGTATACTAAATTTAGTATATAATATAGTTATTTAATAAGTTAACTTAATAAAAATAAATACATGTAATATATATGATTTACAAAGAGAAAACATGTAATTGATTTTTTATTTGAATAAAATATGTAATTGATGGTTTTAGAGAAAGAAAATATTTAAATATACCTATTTTGTATAATTGTAGAGGAGCATTAAGTTAATGAAATTAAATTGTGATATTAGTAAAAATAATATATGTTGTAATGTTTTTATAAGTAACCATAAGAAACTTCTATCGGGAAACTTACAGTTTTCATAAATTAATAACCAAATGGATCAGATATAATATAATTTGTGCTAGTTAGATGTCTTTAAAGGTTACTACGAAATTTCTTGTGTTGGTGCTCTTTCTACTGTATTTGAGTGTTGGTTAGTGCTTGGTGTCTTGCTAATATTATTTATTTTTAAATTTAAATAAAATTTTGTTGTTTAAAATATAAATAAAACTTAAAATAGGTTAATAAATGTGGCAAAATATAAATAAAACTTAAGATAGGTTAATAAATGTGGCTTTACTTAAAAGTAAAAGTAAGGCTTATGATGAAATGTTTCACGTGTATGATAAAATATTTTTAACTTGATCAACATCTGGACGTGTATGTTCATGACTTAACAAGTAATATTCGAAGATGTCTAGCAGCTAAATTAGCTTAACCTAAATCAAAAGTTTAAAATTATTTGTCCAGTATACGAAACAACAAACATGGAAGAAGTTATTCGTTAAAATAGTGTATGTAATTAGTTTATTACAAGCCTCCTTTGAAGTGTCAAATCAAAAATCTACACCCCTCCCCTTTAATTTTCACAATATAAAAATCCTAAGGTTTATTTTCTAGATATTCAAGATATAAAAGCACATGATTTATAATTAACCTGAGGTTAGGGAAAAAAACATTGGAAATGTTTAAAAATATGAAATTATTAGCGTTTCGATGAGGTCAAGTTTCACGCCGGTTTATAGGAATATGTCCACCTACTATTCTCCTCCACAACTCCAAACTTGCCTTTTGATATGTGAGCATTTGACTTTTATATTTTTCTTTTTCAACAAATCAATCATTTGATTTTTGATCATTTTTCTCGATTTAAAATGAAGAATCCATGTATCTTTTTAAACCATGAGAAACGGTAACATAATGCTCATATCACGTAGTCTATATGTGGGTAAGAAGTATTTTTCATGCGACGAGTGATATTGAAAAATTTTAAAAACAGAAAATCAGTAAACCCGATTCAAACATAAAAACTTGGTTAGAAAGACTTGATTGCTTACAGTTGTGTCACTGTCTTTGTTGAGATGATTAATTTTTATCAAATGTATATAGAGATTATATTAGCAACCAATAGTAGAAAAAAAGGTCATGTTATTTGTATATTATATGGATAAAAATATTATACTATAATTTATCCCTGATTTTATCAATGCGTAAAAACAATGAAAGTTTGACATGATGGCTGATTAATTTTACTACTATACATCATTAACACTAATTTAACATATTTTTTCAATCCAGAATGACCAATTTTGGTAATTTTAAAACAAAAAATTAAAGAGCATGCGTCACAACTCATATGAGCTCTTTTATTGTAAAATTCTTACACACAAATAATAATAAAAAAAAACACCTTTCTTTTATTGGCCAATTTTATATATGCATTATTGAGAAAAAGTCAAATATCATGGTCCCTCTTTTCTTTTCCATAAAAATACATATATATATCCGTCTTTTGGCTTATAATATACGTATATTATTACAATGTTTAAAACAATATTATACCCCAATTAATTTGAAGCCCAAATAAAAAACGGTCATAGCCTTAAGGATATTGCTTGCTCATGATCATATATTGTTTTGGGATCGTACACCTATAATGTTATTACCTCTCAAATGCAATAAAATAAGTAGTTTGTTATACATAGATGACATTAGGGTCCGATCATCCTTCAACCAACCAGATTTTTAATTAACAGTTATTTCTCGTGTCATTAGCAAACATCGTCGAGAGAGCTAAATCGTTTATTTTGGGTACAAAATGTTAGAGTTCAAATCCTGTAATTTGTATCTGTAACTTCAAATATAGTTGTTTTTTCTTTGACTTCATAGTTAGAATGTCATGAATCATTCACTACTTTTATATAAAATATTAAACTACCGTATGTCATTCCATAAAATAACTAGTTCTTTTTTCAATAATTAGCTTTTGTTGTGAACAAATTTAAAAGTGAAACTATGATGGAATATGGATGACCGGCCAAAAAAATTTATATTATGGCTACCTTTATTCAATTATTCTTTGGGACCTATTGAAAATAACGAAACTCTCCACCTGTAAAACCGAATTTAGTTCAACAATGATTACAAATATTAATTTTTTTGTTTTTAATGTTTCTCTAGACCTTTATAAGCCTATCAAAATAATAATGTTTTTTTTAAATAATTTTCTTTGAGATATGAGGTGGATTTAAATTGATATATTACTAAGATTAAATTACGGTGGTTACAAAATCAAATTACACAATAAATGGCAATAAGAAAAACGTTCAAACATTTAATAATTTCTAATTATTGAAGAGCAAATATAATATTTTTATAAACAACCTTGACGCATCTAAATTTGAAATACGATACATAAACTTTTGTCGACTAGAATAATCTTTTTAAAAAAAATTGTCATAGATAACTACAATGGCTATCTTTATCTTTATATATATAAATATATATAAACTAGGTTAGAAATCTATAAATAAAAAATAAAAAATATTAAAATAATTAGGTTTTGTGAATATTTTGTATATTATATGTCATTAGCTATTAATGAATTAATAAATAAAGGAAATATAAGAAACTACAAATAAAAAATAATAATAAGAATTATAAAATCGTATTTTAAGATGAAATATAACTGAAATCATAAGAATTTGTATGTTTTTATAATTTATTAAATAAGAAGATTTATATTTTAAATATATAATTATTTAGTTTATAATGATTTTCAGTTAATTGGATAGAGAGGTCGAGAAACAAAAATTTAGACTTAATAAAAAGTTGCCGCATAGCCCTATAAAACATTTTTTTTATAATATAGTATAAATTATATAATATATTATATGATATAGATAGTTTAACAATGAAAAATACTAATGGAAAGTATTCAAAATTGTAAAAAGGACATACAAACAAGTAATTTTAGCTTTACTTTATAAACTAGTTTGCTACATTATATATAAAAATTTGAAAACTACTATATTAATTAAACTTTTAAACAAATAGAAAACATATTTATTACTGGATTTAGCTACGACTACGTTTTCTGTTATTATTAAAAAGATTTTGATCCAAACATACAATCTTGCCTAAAATGATATATATACTATCTAATCAGACCAAGTTATTTATTTCTCGGTTAAAACCGCACCCTCAAATTTCTTACAAGAAAAACACACAACTTAAAAATGGATATATATATATATATATATATATATATATATATTTATAGGCTTAAACTTTAAAAGAAAATTAGTTTAATCTCAATTTCTTGTTCTCCAAGACAGTAAATCAAAACCGCATACGTCACCCAGCGTCATCGGTTAATCCGCCGAAGCTTTAAATACCTTTAAATACCAACGACTCCGATCTCCATTTTTCTCACACTCATTTCACTCACTTATCAACACAATCTCTCTTCAAAACCTTATCAAAACTATTCTCATTCACCATGGGTAAGTTAACTTTCGATTTATACTATTCATATATACTTGTTTATTTGTGTGTATTGATTCTGATTTTGCTTTTGTATATGTTTGATTTGAACTTGCAGCATCTGACAAGAAGATTAAGATCGGAATCAACGGTACATTTCGGTTTATTTCGTTATTTGTAGTGGTTTGATCTGTTTTTGAGTTTGTGTTGCGTTTTTGTGTACTGATTCGTTAGATCTGACTGATTGTTGTAGGATTTGGAAGAATCGGACGTTTGGTTGCTAGAGTTGCGCTTCAGAGAGATGATATTGAGCTTGTTGCTGTTAACGATCCGTTCATCTCCACTGATTACATGGTATGGTGTTTGATTTTTGGTTGTTTATGAAGGAAAATTGCTAATGCTAGGGTTTATATGGTTTTGAACTGCTGTTGCTCTATAAATGAGTGATTTACTGATTGCTCTTGAATTTGACTGGTGAATGATACAAGGCTGTTGGTAAATGATAAACGTTCTGAGTTAGCTGCAAGTGTAAATGGTGTGTTATATTCAAATTGAAGCTTCGTATGATGAAATCGCATAGTAGACGTGATTTTGTTTGAATTAAAAGATGCCTAGATTTATAGCTGCAAGTATGAAAGGTATATTGTATTCAAAATGATGCTTCAGATGAACGGATCACATAGTAGACGTGATTTTGTTTGAATTAACAGATCCCTAGGTTATACTGGACTCGATCTTCGTTTATATCTTATATGTTACAAAAACTTAAAACATAAGTGTTGAAGTAACATTCCAAAATATTGTTTGCTTTACATGTGTGATGCACGCTACATTTGGGTGCATGTAGTAGTTAATGAAGTCAATTTATGCTGAATTAATTAAAATGATATACTCTACTCATCGTTGTTGCTGAAAATCCAATTTGTTTCAGTGAACATGATCTGTTTTTGTATTAAATTTATGGCTTAACAAAGTTTTCAATGTCTGTTTGTATGTGTAACATATACTTGGAAATTTAGAATCCTATAGAATTGATATATGGAAGCTGTGAGATCTAGGATTTTATAGTATATTTTTTATATCTGTTTGTTCAAGGAGATAGCATTCTTCAGTTTAAATGGTATACCTTGTTGCAGAGTTGATGGTAGTGAATGCCACTTCAACATAGTAATTTCCATTTAAGTTCATTTGTTAGCAATTAGGTTGCAAGTATTTGGTTTTACCTTCCTGCAGTTACTTACAAACTTATTTTCTTGCAGTCATATATGTTCAAGTATGACACTGTTCATGGCCAATGGAAGCATCATGAACTTAAGGTTAAGGATGAGAAAACCCTTCTCTTTGGTGAGAAGCCAGTCAGTGTTTTCGGCTTCAGGTAAAATCCGTTTGAGGACTAAGAGTATCTTTTGAGATTCCTTTTGTTCTTGATATAATCTGAGTATTTGTTTCTTTTGTACAATTAGGAACCCAGAAGAGATCCCATGGGGTGCAGCTGGTGCCGACTTTGTTGTCGAGTCCACTGGAGTCTTCACAGACAAGGACAAGGCTGCTGCTCACTTAAAGGTCTGATTTCTGCTCTATATATTCTTAGTTTGATATTCATTTATGCTTCAGAAATCAGATAGGTAACGGGTCAAAATGGCTGGTTCAGCCACAGTGTTTCTTGACCCGAATCACTTTTTGTCCATTTTTTATTAAATCTTTAATTAATATGTGGGTAGAGTTTTCGGGTCACCGCTTAAACCAAAACACTTTTTACCCAGAAAATTATTATACATGTTTTTTTTTTGCTATTTTTTATTTTGCTTGTTAGAGATGAAGCAATATAAACAAGATCAAACCCATTCACTAGCAAATGGGCCAAAATTGTCACCTCTAATTTACATGTTCATGGAGGCTGCCTTTGTTTGGCAACAATTTAAGATCCAAAATTTCTTTCAGTCGAATGTTTGCTTATTTTACATATGGCTTTGTATGGTCAGGGTGGTGCCAAAAAGGTTATTATCTCTGCTCCTAGCAAGGATGCTCCCATGTTTGTTGTGGGTGTCAATGCAAACGAATACACACCTGATCTTAACATTGTTTCAAATGCTAGCTGCACAACTAACTGCCTTGCTCCTTTGGCCAAGGTATGATTATCCTAATTCAATGTTCATACATTCATATTTTCTCTATTTTCTGTTATATGGTATATTGTCAACTTACATTTCTGTTACGTTTTCAGGTGATTAATGATAGGTTTGGCATTGTTGAGGGTCTTATGACAACAGTCCATGCCATGACTGGTAAGTTTGTTAATTATTCAAATCAGTCATTATAGGACGGGTAAAAAATGTAAATGTCTCATTTTTGTTAACACATTTCAGCCACCCAAAAGACTGTTGATGGTCCATCTATGAAGGACTGGAGAGGTGGAAGAGCTGCTTCTTTCAACATTATTCCCAGCAGCACTGGAGCTGCCAAGGTAATTCACACGAATAAAAATATATCAGCAAATCATAGATGCAAGATGGATGGGTAGGGTTATGGGTCGGATTTGGTTCAAAGCAACAAACACTTCAAATATAATCGATTTAGGTGTTCTATGCATAAAATGCAACCCAAATGGGTTTGTTCAGTTTGATATGAAACACAACCTAAATGGGTTGAAACTGACACCTTTACTTAGTTCGTGCTACTTTTCCCTTTAAAGTTTGAAATGTACAACTCTGGAAACATTAAGTTATACATTCCTGTTCTTTGTAGGCTGTTGGCAAAGTTTTGCCAGCCCTTAATGGCAAATTAACCGGAATGGCCTTCCGTGTACCAACCGTAGATGTCTCAGTTGTGGACTTAACTGTGAGACTTGAGAAGAAAGCTACTTATGAACAGGTCAAGGCTGCCATCAAGTAAGTATCGAGTAATTCATTAAATAATTAGCTATCATTGTTGTTAAAATTTGTAAAAATAATTACCTATGTTTTGAAATTACTTCTGGGATTTTTTTTGTAATTCAGGGAGGAATCAGAAGGCAAACTTAAGGGTATTCTGGGATACGTCGAAGAGGATGTCGTATCCACAGACTTTGTTGGTGACAGCAGGTCTAGCATCTTTGATGCCAAGGCTGGAATTGCTTTGAATGACAACTTTCTGAAACTCGTCTCTTGGTATGATAATGAATGGGGATACAGGTACTTTCTTACAACCAACTTAGCATCTATATTGTTCATTGAATTAACATGCTCTGCAGATTACGGGTCGATAGGTCAAAGTGGTTAAATTTTAGGATGGGTCAACTTGGCCCGCCAAGTGTTCTAGTCATTCTATTGTACTTATCACCCGCTCCACTTGTGACCTGTTTTCCTTTTCGTTTAAAGATGTTAAATTCATAAATTTACCCATTTAACCTGCGAGTATAAATGTATATACAATTCCAAACCAATCCATATAATGTAAATAGGTTGAAATAACAACACTAGGTAAAAGTGAAACAAAAGAAAAAAAAATAGAAACTTGCTATAAGATGATAAAAAGACAGTAATCATTCATAAGTTTTGAACATTGAATATACACACATCTCTTGTGCAATATTCTAACCTTTTTTAAACTTCTTTTTTCAGCTCTCGTGTTATCGACTTGATTTGCCACATTGCATCTGTGCAAGCTTAAACGTTCGGCAGGTGAAGGGGGAACCCGCTCTGACCATGGCTTAGAATATGTTGGTTTTTCTTTTGAGTTTGAATAAAAAGAATCTTTTGAACAAGGTTTTCGGGGTACTACATATTTTGGTACATGTCAGGGGATCTTTTGGTTGTTTTTAGTACGCTCAGACGAGCTTTTGATTGTTTTCCTTGGTTTAGTAAAAAACCTTTCCTAATTGTATTCAGTTTCATAACATAATATGATTTAGCCTGGTTGATGATTTGAGTCGTCTGTTGTCAAGTATATCATCATGAAACTTATCATACTTCTTCCATATTAAGAGAAAACTAGGTTTATTGTCCATCATGCGTTGCCGCGGCATTGTACGTGATGTGATAAAATATAGATTATAATCGACACGACTCATTTCCGAACTAATTTTACGTTAATATGTAGAGTAACTCGAATTTATACCGTTGAACAAAAACGTTCAATATTTGACCTGTCTCTTTTTCAAACAAAACTAAAGCATGCTGAAACATAGACTTACGATTGCTCCGACATCTTTCGAAATAAATTTACGTCCATACGTATAGTAAATGGAAAAAAGTTTTATATTGACCCGACGCGTTTCCAAACAAACCAATGTCGAAACGCAAGTCAACTCAAATCGTTACATAAAAATAAACATTAAAACGTTTATATTTGATCAAACTCATTTATAAACAAATATAACGTCAAAACATAGACGTGTGTCAAAACGTAGACAATCTTAAAGTGTATATAGTTAAGTGTGAAAACATTTTATATTTGACCCGAGTTGTTTCTAATTACGTCTAAACGTAAACGAAACTGAATTTATATTGTCTAGGGGTAAACCCAGAACTTTAGAAACTTAAGAGGGTTAAAGTAATATTTTACAAAGTTTTCAATGAACTAAAAATATAAAGATTAAAAGTAGGAATGAAAGAAAGGTCAATGAGGTTTTCCACCAATCTTATACAATGATGCATAAAAAAGATCATTGGAGTTTTTCACCAACATGCACAGTTTGAAAACACAAGAAAGCCCAAATGTTGAACAAGTGAAATGGTGAATAGTGAAGTAGAAGTTTAAAATCAATTGCAACAACTGTGGTTCAAGGTTAAGTCCAGCTTTAATTTGGATTTAACCTTTAAGCCTTCTAAAGACCACTTATTCGACGTAAGTGGGGTCAGGCGAGTTAGTTGGATTCGAGAAACAATAAAATGAAGCTCGCCAAGTTCTTCAAATGCCGAAAAATCCTTGACAAAACCTAAAAGTACTCTATTGTGAAGGGAGTTATATAATATTGACCGTTAAGCGTAAATGGTACCAAAGAGTGTAGAAATACGATAGACTTAGAATATCTTTTAGAAATAACTAATTTGTCAAAATTTACAACAATACCATTTTATTTTCTATAAGCTATCATTTTTGCTTGAAAACAAGGCTTATGCTGAAATGTCTACGAGTTTTTGTATGTTTGTTGTGAGGTAGAAATTCAAACAACTTGTTTTCGTATAGTTATTGGTTACAACATATTGTTGTTTTTGTGAAACAAATATTCATTTTTGTATTTGTGAATACATTCGTTCACACTTGTTTCCATGTGTAGTGTTCTGCAACATTTTCTAATTTACTTAATTACTAATAATCCATGGTTACACTTCTTGCACGTACTTAGAAAAGTCGTTATCCTACATATTATTCGTACATATTATTCGTAACAAACGTAGAAGCATATCATTTCACGAATATCATTTTTAAGATTGTACTTTTTTTCAAAACAAACATAATTTTATATCAATACACAATTATAATCATTTTACACGGTTCCATTTTGCTTGGGGAGTAGGGATGAACAAATTTAAACCAAGAGCTAGGAATGTAAAGATTTCCAATAACAATTACTCAGCTACGATGAATATTTTAGGAGAGATCAAATCGGCTTTCATGAGGGACTCGAACGAAGATACATGTTTAAATAAGGTCGTTCTGAGAAGGACCTGTTTCCGTTCGTTCGAACAAACTTACGGTTGTCCGAGCCTTTTAAGTTCTCCCGAACCTTCTTACCGATCCTATTTAAACACATGACTTCATCTGAACCGTTAATCGTGGGTTCGAAGGAACTTGATTTGCGGTCGAGACACTCATGTCGAGGTGGAAATAGTTTGAGGGATGAGCCGGTCAAATAAACGCTTTGAAAAAAAGTTTATAAAACAAAAAGTTTTAGAATTTTCCTTTTTGTTTAAACCCCATTAACGCTTTAGATCATCTGATAAATCTGTCGGGTAAGATGTTCAGTAAATCAATCATGTAATCATCAGTAGAAATGATTTTGTTTAGCATGTGAATAGCAGCTTGTATATTGCTTTGAATCGCATGATTCCATTTCATAGACCTAAATTGCAAGTATGATAGACAAAATGTTAAACTCCACGACAATTCATCTCATCATGTCCGAATGTATGTATGTTGCACATAAGGTGTTTGATTGAATTGTGATTGTTGTGGTGTATCCGGTGATACCTAGGACATATGTTTGACAGTTTGATCATCAAAGTAAACATGTTTAACAGGACTACAATCCTTCTTCTAGTATGCGTGTGTATATTGCACATAAGGTGTTTGATGAAATGCTCGATTACTAAACTGTGATTGGTGGCTTATGTAGGAAGGATCAAAATGTTTAAGGCCAAATTACAAGTAAGAAAGACGAAATGTTTAACTCGACGATGATACCTCTTCGTGTCCGAATGTATATTTGCACATAAGGTGTTTGATGAAATGCTTGATCGCATAAATTATGATTGGTGTCGTATGCCTCCCTATTGTCAACAGCGACTATAGTGATCGCTACAGTCGCTATGTAGTGATGTGCCCCTCCTCTATTTGCAAATAGAGACCGCGTAGCGGAATTTTTTTATTTTTTTATGTATTTTTTATTTTTATTTTTGGTAAATATGTGATTTAGATGATTAGTAATAGAGTGTATTAGTTATTTTTGGGGTGTTTGCTTAGATATTCTACTACTTTATTGCTAAACATGCTTATTTGTTGAATGTAAAACATTCTTACATATTACCCTACTTAATCACTAAACACGAGTAGCGTATAGGTGGCTTGTCGCTATTTACCGCTATTCGCTATTGATAGCTATGGACTATACCTGGAGATACCTAGAACAAGTGTTTGATCCTTCATATTGTTGAAGGCCATATGAGTAGAACAGTAATCACTCATGGTAAATATGTGTTTCTGGTACTATTATGAATCCCAAAATTGTTATTTAAGCTGTCACGCTTTGTTTAAGAGCATGATTTGCTTGTTAACTTCATTACTATTGTCCTTTTGTAATATGTTCATATGAAACTGTTTAAAAGAACTATATTTTTGTTGGGAATTGCAGGATTGCTGGTTTACCAATCTTCTTGTCTGACCTCCTTCGTATTCAGCAATGCCGAGAATCACAGTGAAAAAGATCTCCGTTCTTGGATCGTATGTGGTTTATTTCTCTGCAAATTCTGCTCATCGGCTTTTGAATCTGATAAATTTTACCACCAATGCACTTGCTGATCAAGAGAAGTACTGTAGCGATTCATTGGAAAGCATCAACATTGTTGTTTCAAAAGTTAAGGCTGGAAGAAGCTATGATGAAGTTTATCATTCTCTCATGCAAGATCAAGCTTGTAGCACCATAAACATATCTCATAATCTTGTTTCTCAGTTACTGTATAGATACAAAGATGATTGGAAGTCTGCATTAGGTATTTTTAAATGGGCAGAATCACACAAAACTTACACTCCATCATCAGAATCATACGAAAAGATGCTGGACATATTGGGAAAAACAAAACAGTTGGAAAAGATGATGGCACTAATCGATCAAATGAATCACCGTCATCTTGTTACAATTGGCAGTATAGCAAAAGTCATGAGAAGGCTTTGTGGGGCAGGAAAATGGGAAGATGCTGTAATGATATTTGATGATTTGCATAGATTTGGATTAGAGAAAAACACTGAATCCATGAATCTTTTACTTGACACTCTCTGCAAAGAAAGTAAAGTCGAGCAGGCCCGCAAGATTTTCTTGGAATTGAAGTCACACATCCCGCCTTCTGCTTACACTTTTAACATATTCGTACATGGTTGGTGTAAGGTTAATCGGGTCGATGAAGCACATTGGACTATCCAAGAAATGAAAGGATATGGGTATAACCCGTCTGTTATAACATATTCCACAATTGTCGAATCATATTGTCGCCATTCAAACTTTAGTAAAGTGTATGAACTGCTGGATGAAATGCAAGCTCAAAATTGCCCTCCTAATGTTGTGACTTTCACCACCATCATGTGTTACTTGACAAAAAATGAGGACTTTGATGAAGCATTACAGATACCTGAGAAAATGAAATCATTTGGATGTAAGCCCGATACACTCTTCTACAACGCCTTGATTCATACACTAGCAAAAGCGGGTCGGGTTCTAGAAGCAGTTGATGTCTTTGAGGTTGAAATGCCGAGTTTTGATGTTTCGCCAAACACATCTACATTTAATTCAATGATTTCAATGTTTTGCCATCATGGTTTGGATCAAGAAGCGATAAATGTCCTAACATACATGGAAAGCTCACAACTTTGTCGACCTGATCTACAGTCGTTTAACCCCTTACTCAAGATGTGTTTTAGAAAGGGAAAAACAGATGTTTTATTGGGTAATTTGTTGGATGAAATGATCAATAAGCATCATATTAGCTTTGATTTGTCTACATACACTCTTTTGATCCATGGGTTATGTAGAGCTAATAAATATGACTGGGCTTATGGATTCTTTAAGGAGATGATAGATAAAGATATAACACCCAGATATTATACATGTGCTTTGCTTCTTGATGAAATAAAGCAGAACAATAACTATGCTGCTGCTGATTATATTGAAGACTATATGAAGCATATGAAGTCATCTTGATCATTGAACATTTACATCTCAGGTGACCCTATAATGGCAATTATCATGTTTTATAAAATTTTGTTGCTAATTGTTGTAACCTTCAAGGCTTCAATGGAGTGTCGCAATGGTAAGTGCATGATTCCCTCTAGCAGATGTTTCAGGTTCGAATCTAACTTCCACTAGTTTTTACATTTAACCTTTAGAGGCCACCTGCTCATTGCAAGCTGTGTTTTAAGTGGTCTCGTTATTTTGCAGGGTATTAACGGGCCAGTGCGATTTGCGGTGACAGATTCTCGCGGTTATAAAAGTATGGTAAATTTGTAATGATAAATTGGTGTAAATATTCTTGTATTTTTGTTATTGTTTCATTGATCTTAAATAAATGTTGCAGGCACCACTATTCAGATGACATACAATCTGGGGTTGTTTAGGATGAAGTGCAGATCTTATCGGTATGTTGTATTTTTTTTGTTATAATTTATTAACTGATCATTAAAGAAGAGTCTTGGGAGACAACTACCATGTGTTTTATCATAAACATTAAACAGTAGACTTGATTTCTCTTGATTCAATGCATCTAAACACTAACAGACTAACAGCCCTCACGAGAGGGCATCTATAATGTTCGGTTTATAGAAATTTGTGAATATTTCTATTTTCAGACTTCTCAAGATAGTATGACACGCTTTTCGAATGTTTTCTCTATAAATATGTTGAATATTTTTGGAATATATCTATTTACGGGCTTTGTATATGTCTTTTTAGGACTTAAATCTCAAACCATTTTGACACACGGAGGTTGTTTGGCAGTATTTTAATGGTCAGATGTCTGAATGGTTCAACACTTAATGATTTAGATTGTTTGTTTCACGAGCAAATATTTGAATAGTTTAGACATTTGCTTCTGAATGGTTAAAAGGTCTAATGTTAAATGGTTAAAACCTCTTATCTAAATTGGTCAGACATTTGTCTTTGAATAGCTAAACATATAATAACTATTAATGGTTCAGACATGTTAATGATTCAGACATGTTAATGGTTCAGACCTCTTATTGGTTCAGCAGTTAATCATTCAAAAATTGTTAAATAACCACTTAGTCTAGCGGGTGATAGGGTGATAAAACATGTCAAGTTGTGTTTCACGAGTCATGTTCAACATGATGCGTTTAATACAATAATTGTTATTTACTCAAACATTAAATAAATGGATTACATGACACAATTTAACATAGAATACAATCATCATCAATTCAATAACATGAATAACATAACTTGACCTGTGTAATAGTGTCATAAAGATAAAGATGTCAACTCTTTTATCTCCTGAACACGTCTTCCTCAAATGCTAGCCCGTTACATCATGTTAATGTTAACGTGTTGTATTATAGATTTCCGTCGGTACTGGTCGTTAAAATAATTTACTGAACTCCATTAATTTTAATATACGAAATTAATATAGAGGTGTCATCCTCACTAATTATTAATGGTTGTATGAAATTATCTATCTAATCACACAACATTTATTATTCTACATAATTCCATGATCTCCCCTAACAGACACGAAATTAAATATATTGAGTTGATTATATAAATAAAACATTAAAAATGCAAATAGCTAGAAGCCGCGTCATTTTGAGGTACAAACAATTTAATATTGGCACTTTCTCATAAAGATATTCGATGATGCATCATCTTTTTCCAAATAAGTGCACCGCCCCCTCCCCTTGATTTCAATTGTGTTCTTTTATAGATTTTGCCGATTTAAATATAACTTGTATATTGGATTGATCTTTAATTTTTTTTTATCTTTATCAATATTAAGTAAGGGTGTAAACGAGCTGAGCCGAGTCCGATCGTATGGGCTCGAGCTCGGCTCGTGATGACTTAGGAGAGTTCGAGCTCGAGTTCGGTTTGTTTAGAGCTTTATTTTAAAGTTTGAGCTCGACTCGAAAAATACTTTTTCAAGTTCGAGCTCGGCTCGTTTATTTATTTATTTAAATATTATATTTAATATTTTAATATTTTTAATTAAGATATATATCTATTATTATATATTTATATATAACATTATTAATATTATTAATTTTTATCATAACTCTATATATAATAGATATCATATATTTATCATAAATTTATATATAATAGATATTATTTAATATTATATATTTATCATAACTTTATATATAATAGATATTATTTAAATAATATTTTTAATAACTTAATAAAATATATAAATAAAAAGCTCGTTTAGGCTCGGGGAGCCGGCTCGAGCTCGATACGTGAAGCTTGGGCTCGGGCTCAATAATTAAATGAGTTTTTTTTCGAGCTCGGCTCGTTTCGAACTTTTTATCGATCCGATCTCGAGTAGCTCACGAGCGGCTCGGCTCGTTTACACCTCCTATTGTTAAGGATGGCTTGATTCAATTAAGCAAATGTTAAGTTGATAAATATAAATGTTAAAAAATAGGATAGTATGTCTGGTTTTTATGTAATTTAGAGTTTATTATATGTGTATTTTTTATTCAATTTTGTCATGAAGTTTGATGTCTTTTCATCATACGTGGTTTTATGGGACACGTATATAAGGGTGATGCTATTTGGGTTCATCAGTTGTGAATTGAAGCATAAACGTGTGTGGTGGTTTGTGCTTTGAGGATCTAGGTTGGAAGTTGAACGCCATCTGTTAGAATAGTAAAAAGAGTCAAATCAGCTGAGAGTTGTTAGTATGTTGTTATGTTTCAGTTGTAATGTAGTTATTGTTATAATTTTATTTTTATTTTTAAAAAGTGTTATGTAATTACTTACTGGAAATTTTCTTAAAATGTCTTTTATTTTTAATGTCTCTTGACCACTAATGTCCCCACACATTTAGGACCGTAATTCAAAGGCTTACGACTCTATTTCAAGTGATTCTGATTGTGTTTTGAGGTCGAACGCCCGTGTTTTGGGGTTGAAAATCCACGCTTTGAGGTCAAACGGCCGTGTTTTGGGGTTGAAAATCCACGCTTTGAGGTCAAACGGCCGTGTTTTGGGGTTGAAAATCCACGCTTTGAGGTCAAACGGCCGTGTTTTGGGGTTGAAAATCCACGCTTTGAGGTCAAACGGCCGTGTTTTGGGGTTGAAAATCCACGCTTTGAGGTCAAACGGCCGTGTTTTGGGGTTGAAAATCCACGCTTTGAGGTCAAACGGCCGTGTTTTGGGGTTGAAAATCCACGCTTTGAGGTCAAACGGCCGTGTTTTGGGGTTGAAAATCCACGCTTTGAGGTCAAACGGCCGTGTTTTGGGGTTGAAAATCCACGCTTTGAGGTCAAACGGCCGTGTTTTGGGGTTGAAAATCCACGCTTTGAGGTCAAACGGCCGTGTTTTGGGGTTGAGTGTCCGTATTTTAACATGTTGCCTATTTTCATTGACAAAAAGTTAGGTTTGAGGCGATCATATTTTAGTTCTGTTGATGTCTGTATTAAAAGAAAACATATTAGAGAATGAAAAAGTCAAAAGAATATATTAGAGAACTTGTATGGTAAAAGAGATGATATATGAATTCCCCCTTACTTATATATATTTTTAGTTAGATGTTTGTTTTTTTTTTCTACAACAAAAAATCTGCAGTTTATGGATCATATCTGCAAACGTTTGCAAGAAAAGAGCTGGACCAAAAATCAGTTGTCTGCAAGAAAAAAACTGTTTTTTAACATATGCAGATTGCAAAAATAGACGGTGGCGGGTGGAATATGGTGAAGGGGAAGAGAAGGGTAAAAGAGGGTAGAAGATGTTAGAAGTGATTAGTTTATATATTCTTCACGCAAACTTCAGGAAAACTTTGAAAGAAATTTTTTAATGAAAAGTTTTTCAAAAAACAAATATGATCTGCGCAGACGCAGCACAAACAAAAAAAATCAAAAAATGTTTCTTAGAAAAAACAAACACCCTCTTAGTAAGATTATAAAAATAGACAACTAATGCTTCATTTGATTGGGGACATAAAAATACATATAGATAAACTTTCTTCGAAGCTACATAAAACATTAGTCTCTTTATATTTTTTTTATGTAATGACGGGTCACCGGCCCACTCGATCATATCTATTACTTAAGTACAGAACCTTGGCGTACTAGGCTGATAGATGCCCGAATGAAAGCTCATGTATTATTATGTTCTCATCAACCTTGAACCTGATACTCTGATTAAGTAAAAACTCATTTTAGGTGAAAAAACTCTTTGATTTAATCTAAAACCTCATTTTATTTTATCACAACCGAGACTTGAACAAAAAAAACTCTTATTTTAATAAAGTTTTGACATACCTTGTCTCAACCACATAAACTAAAGATTATTGGTCATTCTTGTCTTTATTATTCTTCCACCGACTAGATCCTAACTAGTAACTACTCAAATGCCATCAATATTTCAACTTTGATACTTGCTTTTCCACGGTTCATGAATGTGAGAGGCTGGAGATCAAAGAGCGTAAAACTATAGCCGGAAAAAGTTAACTATTGCACTATAAGGATTATCGTGTATAGGTTTATTATATGATAAACAGTTGAGACTATACCTATGGAAAAGTTAATTATTATTCAATCTAAGGATTAGTAATGTATGATTCGACAAACTGTTAGACATCATACCTATAAGTTTTCAGAATAACATTAAACTTACAATATAAATATTCCACTTGAACCATTTGTGTAATTAACTTAATTTTTATTAAGAGGCACTTTTGTTGGTACATCTAATTTTTTTAATGAAAATGACCAAGATGTATTTAATTTAAAAAGATATATGAAATTTCTCTTAAATATACGTTAAGATTTTCATTTTGTCATGAAACTCAGACCCTCATTTTAACGTATTTAATTAAAGTTGTATGTAGCATGACTTGAACCCTCATTTTGAATAACGTCATCTTTATATTTTGATATCAATGGGTTGCACACCTTTGTTTTCTTTACAAATGGATGTAATACGTATTCTTTTTAGTTGATAAATAACTCTACTATTAAAATCATCATATTTTCATACCTACGTTTTAAAAGATTTTATATGTTCATTTAGTTGGAGAGTTATAGTTGCATTCGCGGGTTCAATAAACGAAAGGAAAAAAAAGAAATTGAGAAGAGAAAATAAATGAAGAGAAATCAAAAGACATTAAAATTATTCGTGTTTCAGAGTTCGAACAAAGTAAAAATAAAAAATAAGAATCATAAGTGTTTCATTTTTTCTCTTTCATTTTAAAAGAAAAATTATAAGAAAAAACTATTGAAATTTTTTCTTTCATTTTTTTATTTTCATCTTTTAAAAAATTCAAAAACACAATTTTTTATTTTTTTTCACTTCCCTCCTTAAAAAAAACTCCAAAACAAAATTCTTTTTTTACTTTTATTTATTTATTTCAATTCTCTTGATAAAAACTTGGTAACATAGAAGCTTTATGAATATGGAATATATATGTCCTATCGCATACAATGTGTGACGACGGTGATCACGGGCTGAAAGAATCTCCCTTACAACTTTGCAAAAGTCATCATTCTTTATTCACCATCAACAACAAACAAGAAAATTATGTGGCTTTACTCCTTTTGTTTCCATCTGTAACCCCATCTCCCATCTCTCATAACTCTTTTTGTCTCTTTTCCCTCCATTTTTGTGACTCTGATCATACCTTAATCCCCTTCAATCACCCTCCATTTTTGTGATTCTGATTATACCATCATAAACATCCTCCATTTATGTGATTCTGATCATACCTTTATCCCCTAAATTTTGTGATTATGATCATACCTTAATCCCCCTAAATCACCCTCAATCTTTGTAATTCTGATCATACCTTCAAACCCCTTAATCACCCTCCATTTGTGTGATTCTGATCATATCTTCAAACCCCTAAATCACCCTCCATCTTTGTGATTCTGATCATACCTTCATCACTCTTGATAGTTGATACCCCTCCATCTTAGTTTCTGTGTGCATCCTTCATCAAAATTGAAAGTTTTTCAAGTATAAACCTTTATCCACTTTCATCCTCGAATATATCGCATAAATCTTGAGTTGGGTTTCTTTGAAATCATCTTCTTGTTTTGGGTTTTTCTTGTTTCCAATAAAGTTTGCATCTTTTGATTCAATAAAATAAATCTTGTGTTCTGTAGGTTTTGTGTTGTAACAATTTGGGTCTTGTTTGATCAGTTTTCTTGATCCCTAAAGACACCAAAAAGGATCCTCAAAACCTCAATAGGGTTTCTTTAATTCAATAAAATAGCATCTGTGCTTAAAATTTTCAATATAATCCACTTTAATTCCCCAAAATCAACTTTTGTTCTTGGGTTTTACTTGTTTTCCTGTAAAGTTACCATATTTCCTCTAAATCTTTCAAAATTAGCTTGTGGATTATCTTAATCTTGTTGTTTTAACAATTGAGAGTTGTTTAATTACCCTAAAACTTTGATATCTTCAATGGCTCCTTCATATTTCCCATTAAGGTGGGAAAGCACAGGTGATCAATGGTGGTATGCATCCCCAATTGATCTAGCAGCTGCAAATGGCCACTATGATCTGGTCAGAGAGCTTCTTCATTATGACACCAATCTCCTCATCAAACTAACATCCCTACGCCGCATAAGGCGGCTCGAGACGGTGTGGGACGACGAAGAACAGTTCAAAGATGTGGCGAAAAACCGATCAAAAGTGGCTAAAAAACTGCTTCTTGAAGGTGAGCCCAAAAGTGGCCATGGTCATAATTCATTGATCAGAGCTGGTTATGGTGGTTGGCTCCTTTACACAGCTGCATCAGCTGGTGATTTGGTGTTTGTTAAAGAATTGTTGAAAAGGGACCCACTTTTGGTTTTTGGTGAAGGGGAGTATGGTGTTACTGATATATTGTATGCTGCTGCAAGAAGCAAGAACAGTGAGGTTTTTCAGGTCTTGGTTGACTTTTCTTTGTGGTCAAAGGGTGAGGAAGTTGGGTCTGTTTTCAAGTTGGAGATGATGAATAGGGCTGTTCATGCTGCTGCTAGAGGTGGAAGTGTTGAAATCTTGAAGCAATTGGTTGAAGATTGTGATGATGTTTTGATGTATAGAGATTTGCATGGGTCTACTTTGTTGCATTCAGCTTCTGGCAGAGGTCAAACTGAGGTATTTGGACTGATCAATCACTTTGAATCTGTAACTGGTTATCGGTTATGTCAGGTTGTCGGGTTTCGGGCTGCAGGTTGAATCATTGAAACTGAATACAATCCATATATTTATTTGTGTCAAATATATCAACTCTAACTAGACACAAACATTCAACATTGTGTATTCTAAGCGTGACTCACTTAAACCATTTATCTAAACGAAATGTGATCAAGTTCCCAACATAAAACATGTTAATAGGTTGCAATAAATGGGTTCAACGAATGGGTAAATCTGTTTAGTTAAACGGGTTGTTGGGTCGACATGTTTAATAAATGGTTAAATAAGTCAATCCAAACACTACCTGTTTAGTGAACGCGCTAGATATGACGAACTAAATCCTGAATATTCCCGTCTTGTGTTTTGTGTTGGGCAAGAAATTGACACCTTATGAGTGTATGAATATTAATCCTCACACTTCATCTAATTATGTAACCCAAAGGCGACCCATTTATCTAAACGAGTCATACGGTTGACAGACTGGCGTGTTGGGACCAAGTCATAAGTGTATTAAACGGGTCAAAGGGTTGTTTAAAAAATAGGTTCTACAGGTCGACCTGTTTAGTTAAATAAATTGATGGGTCGGCATGTTTGGCAGGTTGACTTATTTTTTTAAACGCGTTAAATAAGTCAATCCACACATGACCCGTTTAATTAAACAAGTCAACCCGAATGTTATCCAATAATCAAACAAACATCTGAATATTTTCGTGTCATGTTTCCATTCGTGTTAGAAATTTCAAATCTTATTGTTATATGTGTGATTACTAATCCTGACAGTATGTATCATTTATGTAGGTTGTGAAGTATTTACTTGAATCTTATGATATAATCAACTCAACAGACACTCAAGGCAACACAGCATTACATGTAGCTGCATACAATGGTTACTTACATGTGGTCAAGCTTTTAGTCTCTTCATCTCCATCATTAACCACATCACCAAACAACTACGGTGACACGTTTCTTCACGCAGCGGTCGCGGGATTCCGTACCCCGGGATTCCGGCGAGTCGACCAGCAGATCGAACTCATGAAACACCTCGTGAGTGGCAAAATCGTAAATATCGAAGATCTCATCAACGTTAAGAATAACGACGGTCGAACGGCTCTCCACATCGCTATAATCGAGAACATCCACTCGGATTTGGTCGAACTCCTTATGACCGTTAGATATATTGACTTGAACATCAGAGATGTTGATCGGATGACCCCACTTGATCTCCTGAGACAACAGCCAGTTTCAGCCTCTTCTGAGATTCTCATCAAGAGGCTGATATCGGCCGGTGGAATATCCAATTATAATGATTATCTGACAAGGACTGCCCTCGCGTCCCATTTGAGAACTCATGGGATCGGGGGTAGTCCTGGAACTTCTTTCAGAGTTCCAGACCCCGAGATCATATTTTACATATGTGCAGATAATGATAAGGAGTCGATGTATTCGGGTGAGTTGAGTCAGTTTAGCTCACCCGCCCGGTCAGACTCAATGTCACATACCTTTGAGCATGAAACCAGTGCCGCTAGACGGTT
>BJCM01000434.1:0-12592 GCA_018326385.1 Flaveria bidentis | reverse complement strand
ACGGTTAAAGCTTCTTTTCAAATGGGGCCAAAGGAAAAAAGACGATAATCAAGACTCTTTAGACGCGTTCCATTTAAGGAAAGGTAAGCTCGAAAACAGGCCCGTTTCAATTCGTGAAAGGTATATGAAAAGCTCGTTAGCGGATATTAAAAAGGCGCTCAGCCCGAGCCCGTCAACGAGGAAAAAGTTTTCAGCCGGGCTAAGCCACGGTGTGCTACAAGTCCACTCGCCCTCGAGCCATTTTTCGGAGTCATCTTGGTCTTCGGGTTCAGTAGACGACGATGATGAACCTAGGCCCATGAATGTCGGGACCAAGAACTTCACACGGTCTAGGTCGAACCCGTTGGCTAATAACGGAAAACCGAAGTTTCATCGAAGACAGTCTTCGTTGAGCAAGGTGTTGATGAACCAAGTGTTCTGTTTTGGTACACAGGGTATAGCTGCTGAAGAACATGTTAAGCGTTACAACCCATCAAAGTTGCATTAGTTCAACTGTTTTAACTGTTTTTATTTTATATATACGAATTGTTTATATACATTAATCTTCTTTTCTCTAATATAAAAAGAGATGCATCTTATATATAAAATAGGCTCTATCTTTAGGCCGAGCCCGGGTCGTTTTTGTTTAGTTTTTCTTGTTTTGAGTTTTTAATGAGCTGATCTCGAATAGCTTACATTTGTTTATCCTTAAAAAGCCATGGATATTCATGAAAAACTCCCTGATTGATGAAATCACTACAACAAGATTGTCAAATAACCAAAGGACTTCTGGTCTTATAGCATTGCGGTGATAATCTCCACTTGAGAATTTTTAGGTCTCGGGTTTTAAACAAACTCAAAGAGGTCTTATTCATAATGGTGGGTTTCCTCTTAGATAGTGTTTCTGGGTGAGTCAGACTTGGAGCGTCAAAATTAGAATGAACGGTTGACATTTCGTTTCAGTAAGACTCACTCGAATATTATGGGTAGTTTAAAACGCCGCAAAAAAAAAGATTGTCTGAGTTAGACTACTTTTATAACAGCAAAGTCTTTTTATATATATAACCCGACTAGCAACTAGGACAAAGCAATATTTATTTGTAATACATTGACGAATTAGACTTAATAGGTTGTTTTAGGCTAAAATAATATTTCCAGGTGAGGTGGAGTAAAATCAAGATCTATTGCATGTAAATATGACTACGTAATGGAGTTAAATCGAGTCAAGCTGAAACGTACTGAGGTACAAATCTTTAAATCAACTAATAAAATTGGCACATTTTTGTTTGGTCTCGTAAACAAAAAACAATTACATACAAGAGCCCGGCTTTTTCATATTAATTTTTGGGTTGGGTACGTTCTTATTTCTTCGCTTTTTATGCTCAATTCAATGAGCTACAAGTTACGAACATAAGTAGTTGTACATATTGACAGATTCAAGAATTTATGTCATGAGTGCTTAAAAAGGTATCGGTTAAAAAACATGTCATTTAACGAAAAAATACAACTGGGTTTTTAGTAGTATGAAAAATACTCATTTGGTTGGAAAAAAATGGACATATAACAACTAATTCTAGTTGAAATTTACTTTTAGTGTCGTATGAATTGCGGTATTATTATCAATTAGAACAACTTGTGAAGTGTAACAAACGTCCAAACCTAATAGTTTGACCCCAAAGCAACTTGTGCTTTCTTTTAGTTAAAAGACCTAACTATTTGTACAACTGGTTAGGTTAAAAAACATTGATGTTTCTACTATTTCTATTTTAAAAGACCTAACTATTTGTACAAGTTTATGATTACAATTTTTTTTTATCATACCCCAACACTGTAATATATACTATTTAGTAATACATTAAAGTATATGAGAGGCTTTTACGATGTTTCTACGTAAGGACTGATTTTTCAACATAAAATTGTTGTCATCGCTGAGCACGACTAGAAAATATATGTATATGTAACACACTATCAACATTGTCACAATAATAACATCACACCGAGGGCCTCATGCTGGATACTATGAATGATCTTGCTACTTATGGGGTGACTAGCCCAGCCCAGGCTTGTGCGGTTAAGGTTGTTGTAAATGAAAGGGACATCTGATCATTTTATCCTAGCTCGCGCCCTTCAAATCATGGCTGAAGTCCCCATGAAGGGATATATCACAAAAGTTGTTGGCCATGGAATAAAAAGTAGATCTAAAGGATTTTTTCATGGAGTTAGGCTTTGATGCTAGTGTAAGTACATGAAAAAGTATGAGAGTTAGCCAGATCCAGAAGTCATATGATGGATAATACTATGACAACACGTCTAATGGTCCATTGGAGAGCATACTGTTTTCTTGAGTAATGTTATTGACTCGGAGCTTCAAGTCATATGGTGTATGATACGACCATGTTTTGTGTCTTGTCATGTGTCAGTGGTCTGCACTATGAGCAATGGGTACTACGTAAGCTTGGAGCATATGGTCATGTAAGTATGAGTTATCTAGAGCATGAGTTTCTGACAGGGTTTTTAAATTCATTTCTAAGTAGGGTTATTCAGGAGCATAAGCTCCCACCATGAACGACCACACTCGAGTATACAAAAGTGTGTAATTTGGGTGTTAATCGTGGATTCTCAACTAGGTGTTATAATACTTCCTCGAATTCGTCTTAATTACTTGAGATTAAATATAGTAATTAGATTTATTTGAAGCAATTCCCTCTTATATGATTTTTGTTAACATTAATTATACTGTTTATTTTTTATTATATAAGCTCATGTTTATTGTCTAGTATTTTAATATGTCTTTAAGGGGAAGACAATATTTAACCATATAAAAAAGATACATGACAAAAAAGGGAAATATTTTATCTTGAAGACAAAAACATGGCAATAAAAAAATGAATATTGTTTATTTGTACTTAATAGGTGACTTGCATTGACCTCAACTTTATATAGTGACGAACAAGATATTTTTTAAACGGGGTCCTCGATATTTGGTGTTTGGATGTAACATGTGACTATAACATTTTTAGCCCAAGTTGGGTCACATAATATGTAAGGTGTTTTTCATTGTATGAACTATGAAGTTGGTGGTGTTGTCAAAAAAATGAACAATTAATTAAAAACAAAAAAGGGTCAATAGGGTAAAAAAGAGGAAAAAAATACAAGTGAGATTCAAACTTGGACACTTTATTTGGAAAGAAATTATAGTATTCATAGTCGTTTTTTCATTCTCATTCTTATAATTTACAATCTTATAATTTACAAGTGAGAAAATTAGAGTATTTGAATTTGGAAGTTCATTAATAGAATTCTATTTGTCATTGAATTCGCTTTGAAATTTTAGTAGAAATCGACATAGAATTCAATAACCTTATTGAAAATCATTTGACAAAGTGTGAATGCTTTTGAAGCATAACAAGTGGGACAAATTATCAGGTGTTTGAATTAGATTATTTGAATTTGGAAGTAATTAAATTCTGTTTCGCATTAAGATCGCTGTGGAATTTGAGTCGAAATCGACTTAGAATTCAATAACTCTATTGAAGTCAAAAAAAATTTTATTAAAACAAAAAAGTACATGCATTTAAAACTTTAAAAAATAAATATATACATAACTAGGTTAGAACCCCGTGTATTACACGGGTTGAATAAATAAGATATTAAGTAGTTAATAATGAAAATGTAATAATTATAAAACGATACGATTGAAATTGCATATAAGTAATAATATAAGTAATAAAATAATGATATCATTATTTTAAACTTTTGTTTTTAAACCCTAATTACATTTTTAATAAACATTCATGTTATCACTAGAGTAACTTTTAGCTCTTCCACTTGGCACCGTCGGTTATTGCAAAACAAATCGTTTTAAAAAAATATCAATATTGAAAAATTTCATATTAGTTTTTTTGTTTTATAAAAAATCATTTATAAAAGCATCTCATTCTTAATTTATTGAAAAAAAAATTTTAATCTCAAAAAAATTAAATAATATTATAAGTATTTAAAGTAATTGTTTAATAGGAGAGAAAAACGGGAAAATTAAAATTAGATAGTCTAAAATTATGCCAAGTGACATCTTCAAACTTTATTTTATTATAATCTATAGACTATAGATTCGTATATTCAGATCAAATCCGTTAAAATATATAAACTCAAAATTGATATACTGAATTTGAATTCGTAATACAGATCCAATTTAACACAAATTTCAGTTTATTCAAGTCCGTTTGAAACAATGAACACCATGCATTTTTCTTTAAAAAATCCTAATAAAACATATTTGTCATATGTATGTCACACCAATATCATACAAATAAGTATCTTTATACATAAGGCAATGTAAATTTCAAAATATGTTTTTGTTCTGTTCTGTTCTGTTCTATTTCTAACTTAATTTCTTCATCTTGCTTCTTTCCTTAAAATACTTTAACCAAAGACAAGAGACCCACAAAACACTAAGCAAAACCCCACACACAATCACAACTATCCAAGAAGCCCAAGCCCACATAGGAACTACACCACTTCCACCACCATTCAAGTAAAACACAACCATCTTATACACAAACAATGGCCCCAAAACACCTCTAACCATAGTGTAACATCCAAAAAAATAAGGTGATAAAGCACCATACAATCGCGCCGCGGTCGCCACCTCATCTTTCTGATACCTGGTAAGACTCCATGTGTTTTGAAGCGGGCTAGTGACCTCCGCTAGCCCGAGGAGGAGGAGGAGGGCAAAACCGCCATAACCCACCACGTAGCGGCAGGATATGAACACGTAGAGAACCGCCAAGTGGTGGAGAATGAATAGATGATCATTGGGGGTGAATATTATGTAGTGTGATGTGTCTATGATGAAGTATGCAATGCTAAAATCAAATACTAGAGTTTGGAATGGTGTGTTTTGGGCCGCAAAATGGTGTTTTGGGCTTTGTTTGTGTAGGAAATTTGCATAGATTGATAAAATAACTGCTGGTGTACCATGAGCTATTGAGATTAGACAACTTGATGCATCTGGCTTTTTCTTGGTGTCCCAATTCTTGAAAAATAATAAATAGCCCAAGAGGTATACAAAAATATACATGAGAGCGAAAATCGATACTAACGAACCACCTAGATTTAGGATATCCATTAGTGTTGCTACAAAAGCCCGCTTATTTGATCTTGGGCTTTAGTGGCAATGCAAGATGAAGACCATTCAGGTGCGAACTGTGAAGTAGTTTTGATGGCGATATCGTATATGATCTTGATCTTGGCCTTTTTAGGCTTATGTCGTATATGGACCAAGAAGTGGGTAGACCCTACTAGTGTTAAGGAGGTGGCTAGGGTGGGGGAGTTGACGGTTTGAGTCTTGCCCGTTGAGCCTGAACCGAGCGGAGGTTGGGTGGTTCGTGTAGAACTTTTTTAGCCAAATATGAAGATGGTTAGTAGTTTCGAGATGGAGCTAAAATTACACAAATGGCTAACTGAGTTCGAACGGTTTGGTTTGGTTTGGTCTGGTCTGATATGTTTATAAAAGCAAGAGGTGTAGGGAAGTAAAAGTATATGATGGGAAAGGGGGTTTATCATGTTACAAAAGATAGTTTCCTTACGCAAAGGAAATTAAATACGCATCACTATATTGCAATCTAAAAGTTATACCATGTGCTCATCGAATATGCTTTTGTCTCGTTATTTTAGTCGAGTCTTAATCACTTAAACAAACCCAACTAAACTACTTATTCAGGATAACAGATGAGAGAATCACAAAATTTAATATTTTTATGAGGTTTATTTTACTTTAGTAATCATTTTCAAATAAATTAGACGATATAGGAAATTACTAATCTAATAGTCAAACAAATTTTACATAGGGAAATTAGATTTTAATAATCCAAATTATGACATATGTCCGACAATAATACATACAATTAGTTAGACAAATAATGATCCTAACTTTTTTTTTGTTTTCAATGACAATCTTAGTAACATGATTATCATCGATTTCCACTTGATTTTCACTCTATTTTATTGTATATTTCCTTATTTCATTTATAATCATTATCGTAAGTAATATCGAGTAAAAAATAAGTGTAAATTATAAATGATTATGTTAATAGAATTGCCCATGACAACAAAAATGAAATTTAGGATTATCATTACTCAATTGATAGTACGGATTATTACCGGACAATAAATCATTATTTAGATTATTAAAATCTAAATTGTCTATTTTTATATATTTCCGTATCTGAAATTATTATATTCTAGTAATCATTTTAGAATAGATTATAGCCTTATGGAAATGAAATAAGTTACTGTTTGCATTCACGTATCGTCAAAAATGCCTTCAAATGTATAATTTGATTCGTTTAAAGAAAATTCGTGGATGTATGAAAATAAAGTCTATGCACAAAATACGTGTTATCAGATTCCAAGTGTAAGAAATAGTAAAAGAATTATAGAAGTTTATACAATCTAATACATTTATGATGATATGTAAATATTATATAAAATACAAACAAAACCTTTTGGTCTAATTGTACCATACTAGAAGGTAATTATGATTGATCTAAAAATAAACAAATAATAAACAAATCTTATAATAAACAAATCATCTTGATCTAAAAATAAAATTAGAGTTGTGAAAGTTTGACATAAGAATAAAATACAACTGTCACTAATGAAATTTTTTGTTTACAAAAGGAAATAGTTACTTGTAAAACATTACTTCTCATATTTAGCGATTTAGGAGTTAAAAGTAGAAATACAATAGGTAAAGGAATATCCCAGGTATCTTTTTGATTATTTTTTCTTCTATGGGCCTACTTGTGGACCCTGATGTCGTGTAATGTTGGCCCACACATGTGATAGGGATGCAATCCATGTGAAAGAAAGATGGAACAGATAACGTACAAGCAAACCTACTTCTCAATCTCCAAGAGTAAATAAATCAATAGGGGACTTCTAGACTTCTACTTTCTTTTTTAGGCGTCTGAAATACTCGAATGAATCTTTATGGAACGGAAATTCAACCGTTCATAATGATTTTAACATTTCAAATCTGACTCACCCAAAAATACCATCCAGGAGAAACTCACTTTTGTGAAAAAAAACCCTTATTAGGATTTAAACCTAAGACCTATAAGATCCAAACCTTTAACCACCACTCCCATACCATTGGACCAGAAGGTCAATGGTAAAGCTAAGGGGCCGTTTGGTATAAGTTGATTCGGTTCAGTAAGAGCTGCTGACCGAGTAAGTGGTCAGGTTATTTGATTTTTCTTCCTTGTCTTCTGACCGAGTCTTTTGCTTCTGACCCATCATTTCCTTTGCTTCTGACCCGGTCTGGATTTTTAATACTTCTAACACGGTCCGGTCCATACAAAACATTCAAACAACCCCTAAGAAGGTTTCACTGATAGCAATCTTTTTGTTAAATTGTAGTTTTTTTTTTGTGATGATGAAACTGATTGTTAAAGCAATCTAAGCCGTAACCAAACGGTCTAAATCATGATGGTTCTCTATGTAGGTTTCTAGTTGGATCAAAGAACAACCTAGGGATTAAGGTTGTAGCATATTATGTATTACAAACAAACAAGTAGCTAATCTTTACTTACACAGTTATGTCCTATAGTGTGAGTGTGAGATGAAAGCAAACTTTAACTCTATCCCAAATTATAGAAAAGAATGCTATCAGATCAACTAGCTCTATTTCTAGAAGAAGAAAAATACATAACATAAGTAAGAAAAGAAATCAAATATCATAACATTATTTATTAATTGTTAGCATTTGAGGATTAAGCATAAAAGTCGTAAAAAATTACGAAGAACAAAGTATTTAATAGTAGAAATACCCAAAGGTGTCTAAAAGCATATTAGATATTAGATTGGTACAATTCACATAATTTAAACAATCATAAATCTAAATGGCCTAAAAACAATGTGCAACTTCATAACCTCCTAAACGACACCGTCTACTATTTTACAGAATGAGATTACCTCTAGATACCACCCACAAGCATCACAACACAAAACTTCCTCTTCCTCCTCAAACTTCCTTTTTCTGATAGAGATCATGTTTCTTTCTTGGCACTTACACTTAACCTCATTTAGCGAAATCGAATTATTAATCCACATTTCTCTTATGATTGCTTTGATTTTAGCTCTACATTCGCATAATTTCAAGTAGTTAGATCTTGTCACTTTCATTGAGTTTAAGATATTCAAACCTTGTTGACTCGATTGGCCACCTCTCGAGAGTAAAATCATGCCATACACATAAGTCGCCTCCACATGTCCTTTCTCGGTTGCCCGTTTCAAGTACTCGAGTCCTATTTCAATCCTTGCTAGACTAAAGAACTCTATCTGTAAAATTTGAATATTAGAACAAACTATGACAACCCTTTTATTGGGTAAATAAATTATGCAGAATGAAACTTTTGTCGTATTAACGTGATGCGACAAAAGTTCATTTGTGCATAAAGAAACTTTTGGCGCGTCAAAGTTGTGCAACAAAAGTTCCCTTTAGCTGGAGGAATTATTTACTTTTTTATTTGATTAAAAAAGGAGAATATAATGGTATGAAATGTTTTGTACCATTCCTTGTCTGAACATTGACTCTGGGTTCCCTTTGTCAATGCATCGATTTAGGAATGAAAGCAATTCGTCACTTGGAGGGAACCAATGAATTACTGGAAATTTGTCAATTGAAACATGTTGAAAGATGAACTCGTCTTCTGCTGCACCAAGAAAATCCCTACAACTGGATGATGAACAACAATGCGCTAACTTTTCAATTCCAACGTAACTATTTTAAAAAAATCATAACAAATAGGTCGAACATAAGTTGTCGACCCGTTGACTGAAACGGATGTCAAAACCCAAAATATCTAGGACAACTCCCGAGTCCTAATATACTTAACCTCAAAAAAATGTTTTTGTCATATATTGATGACCCCACAAGAACACCAACATGATGAAGGATAAGAAGAAAGGAACCTACATTAGGATAACATTATTGATTGTCCCACAACAATCAATAAGTTGGATGGATAGCACACCCATACCAAAATTATTATGCAACTTAAAGTTGTTTACCCTTTTCAGACCCCCCATCTAAATCTAGCAATTTCATAACTCTTTATCACTAGTACTTATAATATACTTACGTATATTTTAAATCAGCTATTTTGCTTTCTACGTCTAGTTGAGGGTCACACTAGAAACGTTTTTTCACTCACTGCAACTACTTTCCCGCCAACAATTTAGGCGTCAAATCACAAGAAATACCTTTATTAATAGAAAATTTGGCGGGTTAGAGGATCAACAACGCCTGTTGACTCGTCTGGTAACTCCCATGATTCCCACATATAGAGTATAAAGTTCTTATACTTCATTTATAGTAATACATAAAAGTTTTAAGAGTTGTAAATTAACTACATGCACTAAAATGTCACTCAATATACAACAAATATGAAACCATATACTACATATTTCTTATTAAAGTTGTCAATATGTACTCATATGAATATAAAATTTCCTTAACTGTAAACAAATGTTATGGTGAGGCTAAAAACCTACTTCACAAGATCATTCAATGTCTGTTCATGAAATTTGTCACGAACCATACAAATATTAAACAAAACTTGTTGCTGAAAATTTTCAAATAACGACTATTAGGAGCATGTTTAATACAAACTCAATTACAAGCAGCAAATCGCATGTACAATATAATACATTCGTACTTGACGCTTAACAGATAAAATGAGAAAAATCATCACAACCAAGCAAATGAGCTAAAAGTACAAGATTTTATGCGAACATCCCAGTTTTCTACTTAAAATTGATTATGTGTTCACAACATAGCGTATCTCAAATTAAACGGAAACTTGATCATAGATCATTCAACTCAATCACAATACGTTAACAACTATACACTATTCACGTTAATCCCGTCATGATTCATACCGATTAACAAAGTATCTTCATTGCATGTTCATAAATCAATCATCACACACTTCAATCCGTTAAACAATCACATTTCAGCACAATTACACAAAGGTTACCTCAATTTCGCATTGAAAAGATCCGTGAACGAAGAAGACGCCACACGCGCAATAACATCAATCAGCAAATCGCCGGGAAGAGATCCGACCACCGGCCGCTGCGGTGGCCGTCGTCGCTTCGTCGATGCACCGATTTCATCGATTCCACCGGCGATCATCCTCCTCTTCACTCCGATCAACGATGATGAATCACAATCCGCCTCTGTACTCTCCATACCTCGAATTTGAGTGTTTGAGCCTCAAAATCTCCGATCGATCAATTTTTCTGGTGGAATTTACGAACTGTGAATCAGATAACTGTTTTATGCGTGTAGGATTGTGAATTTTGGGGATTGAAGATGATCGATGATGAATTAACTGTTGATAACGGAAATTGAGAGTTTGTATGAAAGGTAATTGATGATTTTTTGCAGATTTAGGGTCGAATTATTAAATACTTTGATTTGGTATGCGTGTAGATATACAGGGATGCTGTACGTATATATGGGTGTGAGAGTCTTGAAACGATAAGCATGTATGATGTTTCCAACTTTTCAACCGCTTAAATCTGATCCATAAACGGTGACGTATTTCGGTATTTGATCGATGCTTTGCTTTTGTGAATTGTGATGGATTATTATGGTTAATTATTATACAGTTGGTCATGTAGAATGTCCATATTACTGCTTTGGTCTCAACTAGTTGACATCGAAGTTGTAAATTTTTAAAAATTATAATCACTCATATAATATCAGCATGTCATAAAGAACAACTTGTACAATTAACTTTGTACTATTGATAATAGAGGTGGGGAAAAACCGGCTTTTTAGCTGCTTTGGAATTTGAACCTAAACTGATATTAAAACTTAAATCTGGTTATGCAGTCGGTTAAAACCGAACTAAACCAGTGAACCTGGTTTAGAACCACACCTATTGTTTTTCATTTTTAAAATTTGGTTTGAATTTGAATCGTATTTACCATGAATTCGTCTTGATTGTTGGCAACTCATATCTAACTAGCTTGAGAAGAATACTAAAATTCTATACTTGTGGGATTACAAGATAGGGATCAAATGTTAACCATTTCTTATTGTGATAATCCATTAACTTAAATTGTGGTCAATAGCAGGTCACGTCGCCACTATAAGTTAGAGTTACAGTGATAAAATTAATTGTTCATAATGAATGTTTAAATAAATTGTAAAAAACAGAGCAATACTATACTTAAATTAAAGATATTAAACGAGTTATCTAATAGTGTACTTTGTATAAAAAATAACATTACACAAAAAAAAGTTAGTTAGTTTTAAAATGATGATGTTTTTTTAAGGAAGGAAGATTTTGAAAATGGGAGGGGGAGTCGTTACATCAATTATGTAACGCAATGTAAAGGCTAGTTACATTATATAATTATGAAGTAAATGAAAATTTATAGTAATTAAAGTGTAGGAGATGTAAAAATATTTGGGTTAAAAGTCCAAAAAGTAAAAACAAATAAAAAACCCAAAAATAGATACAACCTACTGAAGATTAATATACAAACCATACAACATAAAAAAAAATTGATAATTAGTAATATATCTATACTATATAAAGCATATGAGAATGATATTTTAAGATACCATTAAATTAAAAACATTTACCTCACTTAATGCATAAAGTACAACCCTTTTGAAGGGTAAGGTAATATTTTTAGCATTATTTACATATTACCCATTACAATTAGTTACGTAATAACCTTATAATTGCTATAAATTACATAAAATTTTACATTATCTACCCATAAACCAAAAAAACTTAATTTGTTTTAAGATTTATGTTATATCAATCTATCATGTTTTAAACTTTTTTATACTACAATCGTAAATGTGTATTTTTTTAAACATTTTGATGTAATTTTTTTGCTGAACCGATATATATTTTGTAAGATACAATAATTTAATACATAAAAGTACAAGTCATTATGCAAAATCCTTTTATAATGTGTTTTAAATATAGCTTATAAAAAATATAATAAACTCTTGCAATATTATTATAAGATTAACAAAAATTAAAAATGTGTGTCGTGTCGGATGTAAAATGTTTTCCCGCCGTCTTGCACGGACACCCTTTTAGTATAATTAAAATACTCAACTAGTTTCATTATAAATAGTCATTTTAGTTACGATTCTATGGTAAATGCTCTTACCTATTGAGAAGAAGCCTCAATTCATCGCGAAATGTTATCGCAGTATATATTCTATTTACATGAATAATTCACATATCTACCTATTCTAATAAAAAGGTATCTTAAATGACACATGGCGGCACCACAATCAATCTCACCAAAATTTTCTTCAGGATCGTTGAAGGCTTTGCAAATTACAACACAACAACACAAAGAGGAGAGTGACTCAAACTTAATCAAACAGTAAACTGGATTAACCACAAGATATGACACTAAAAACACAAGTAATTATATGAGACAGAACCAAAGAACACAACACAAAGGAAATGGGTTTTCAAGATTGCAGTATATTGCTTTCTCAGATTCTATTACAAGTGTTACAAAGCATATCTTAAGTTACAAGAACAAGAGAATACTTATACTA
>BJCM01000433.1:0-13451 GCA_018326385.1 Flaveria bidentis | reverse complement strand
AGTTTTATAAGAAGATTTTTTTTATAAAAAATAAACTATTTTTACGTAATATTTTAAAACGGTTTTTTAAAGTAATTTTTTTATAAAAAATAATTAAAATAGAAAGTTATAGTAAGGAAATTTTAAAAATGATTTTTTAAAACGTTATTTGAAACAAAATATTTACTTTATCTTTGAAAAATACAAAATAAAAATAAAAAGTTCATATTATTGTTTTATTACTTATATTTATTACACATACGTAATTATCGTATCATGCTTATATATCATTTTATAATTAATAATTATTATTCAATTTAAGTATCAAAACATTCGGCTCAATTTTTTTTTTCATTTTGGTGAATTTCCGTTTTCGAACATCATTAAGTATCAAAACTGAGGACTTAGCACCCTAACCTTTGGTACGAGGACTTAGTCCATCAAGTTATAGCATTGGTAAGTCGGGATTGTTAGAGACGGTATTAAGTTTGTTATTCAAATTTTCTTTTGGTTAATTTCTATGGTCTATAAATAGATCTATAGGTGGCATAAAAATCAGGTTCGGACCCAACCCAGACCCGGTTACGGTTAGTACCTGATGGGAGGTTTACCCGTGCCGGACCTGTTTAAATCCATAGAGGTGAAAGCGGTTTTAGATTTTGAGTTTTTTAACGAACCTGAACCGAGCCTGAGTTGAACCCGGTATTGAATCCAATATTAGACACACACAAGAAAAAGAAGAAGAAGAAGAAAATTTAAATCTAATATTGAACCCGGCTTTAAACCCGTGTCAGTTGAAATGTAGTGAATATTGTTGTTACGGAAAGATAAATATGATTGGACTTGATAAATATGATTGGACTTAAACCGTGTTAGTTTAGTAGTTAAATATGATAAATCATCATTTACTATTCCAACATTCCTTCAAATAATCTTTTTTCTTCTTCAATTAACCACTTGTTTGATTCTTTATTTATATTTTATTTGATTTTTATATTATGTTAGATTGTTAGTTTTGATATCCTATCATGTCAAACTAGGAAATTTAACATCTCGTACACAAACACTAGCAGACGTGTCAAAGACGAATTAGGTGATTAAGGGCATGACACGACACGTCAATAGCTTTATGAGGTCATGGAAAACGTTGATGAAAAATGAAAGCATAGATTAGAAGTCGTGTGCCAAGCCAAACTACAATATATCCATAATGCACCTTTTTAGTTGTTGGTAACATACATCGTTTTCAATTGCTTTACAACTTGACAAGGAGTCAACAAGGCGTGAAGATTGATTAAACCTACAACCACGCTTGATTTGATTTCTTTGATGGATTGAATTTTAGTATGTCGATTAATGTTTCTTTATTCTGACCGCATTTGATTATTAACATAGTCTATACTGAATGTCTATCCTTATCAATAACTATTTTGTCCTTAACAACTACATATAACTTATCACTAGCAAAATATTCGTAAAACCCTAAGCAAATCACACATCAACCGTGGATATGAGAGTTTTTTGGTTTATAAGCAATGTTCCGTCTCAAATTTCACCGATGCAATTTTGACACATTGACTGCGGATAAAATAGAACTTCACAGTTAAATATGCTTTAATGTAGGGATGAATGACCTTTTGGAAAGTTTTACCTTGGCCAAGCAAATCTGTAAGTTTCATGTGAGTAAAACGAACAATATTTTTAAGACGAGGAACCAGACGTTACATTGTAAACCGTGGATTTATTATGCAGCAATATGAAAACACATGAAATAAGTCAATAACTATTAATTTTGTAAATTAGTTTCTTATATATTATCTCTACTTTTCAGCCAATAGCTGTATTATATGATTTTTAGAAAAGAAAAAAAGATCGAGGCGCTTCGTGCTCAATATTAATCTACCATCTTCAATTTCGTGACGTATTTGCCCTATTAAAAAAGTTGGATGACATGAAAGACTGTAATTCAATCTGTAAGTACACAATGTACGATATTATGTACGACATTATGCATCTATTAATATATCCATTTCTTTTATGGTTTGACTTTTGATATAGTTATCCCCAGAATTAAAAAAATATGTGAATTGATATTTTAATTTTACGATTTAATAATATCTATTAGCTATAAAGAAAATACGATATTATGTACGACATTATGCATCTATTAATATATTATTTAAATAAAGAAAATACAAATGAATGTATTAATGTAATTAAAAAATTATAATAGAATTAGTACAGGGTTTTCAGTAACCAGCTATAAATAGTCTACTGGCCCATCTTCTTTAACCACAATTAGCACCGAAAGTGAGTTGCTCTAAAGTTGACTTTGACCTTGAAAAGTCAACCTTTTAATGGAGGTTCATCCTGCTGTTATTCTTCTTGTTCTTTCTTGCTTTGCAACTGCTTCTTATGCTCATAATGTCCGATTCTCTACTCTTAATCAATCCCTCAGTGTTTCGACTTCCGCTACACCGGGCCAAGGTTAGCCATGTTTCTCCTGAATTTCAAGCTTTTGTGACCGAATTGATCGGATCAGGAATCGTACCGGTGGTTGGGCTGAAATTCATTACTTTTATGTTTTTGAAAAAAAATACATATATTTACCTCTTTGAACTTCAAATTTTGTTTGTTTACGAAGTATTGCAAATCCACATAAGAAAATAATGTATTGTTATAAACTATTTTAAATTCGTTATACATCTATGCATTAAAATTTTAAATTATTTATGATGTTTTCTTGTTCTTAAAACCAATCCAACAAGTGAACACTAACATGACCGGTTCCCGATTATGAAAACATTGCTAAAAGCCCATGGATAAATCTATAGCACAACTTTGTTTTTTTGTTGTTGTAGTGTTGAGGGCGGGGGTCGATACGATTACAATCACATGGGCTTACAACGCGAGCCGCCCGGGTGTTGACACAAACTACACCACAGTGGAAGCCAAGCTATGCTATGCACCCGCGAGCCAAACGGGCCGAGAAGACCGAAAAACAGAAGACAACCTCGATAATGACAAGACATGCCCATTTGACATCACAGAAGCACCATACAACCGCACAAACAACACGTTTATATGGACCATTCCTAGAGACACCCCCTCGGCTACATATTTCGTGAGGTTGTATGTCATAGATAATACGAATCATGAGGTCGGGTATGGCCAGAGCACAGATGCGCTCAAGATGACCAATTTGTTTCAGATCGATGGAATCGTTAGCGAGCAAGAAGAGTCAGTAGCGTGGCCCTTGATCGGTAACTCTTTTGGGTATCGTTACACATGGCTTCTTATGCTAATGTTGATCTTGTGATCACGAAGTGAACTTTGATTTATCGGTTTATGATCATGTTAATAATGCAGTATTTATCGAAAACTGTTTCGATATGTGTCACGATTGTTGAAATATTTGTTCAATTTTACATGTACTTATTGTGTGTTAATCTATCCGGCGTTGTTTGCTGTTGTTTTGGCAAGTAACAAGAATAATCTTTGATTGAATTGTAAATTATGTGAAGTTTATATATTACAAGTTTAATAATAGTGAAATAAATTTGATACAAATACGTTTAATTCATAGGTGCATAATGTTTATACTGTATTTGTATTTTTAAAAGTTTTGTATATATTATGAGTTTAATTAGTTCACAAAATATAACTTTTAGGATTATTATTATCGTATATTATAAATATATATTAATTCATTTGTTCCCTGTGCAATCGTACCAAAGGTGATGCATAGGGTACAACTTTCAAAACAAGCACACGTTCAAAAGCACGATGTACAACACAACTTTCAAAAGCACAATATAATAAGCAGCGATGGTTGCGATGGTAGTGGTGCTGCGGTGGTTGCGGTGGTGGTGTTGCTGCGGTGGTTGCGTTGGTGGTGGTGCTGCGATGGTTGCGGTGGTTGCGTTGGTGGTGATGCTACGATGGTTGCGGTGGTGGTGATGTTGCGATGGTTGCGGTGGTGGTGATGTTGCGATGGTTGCGTTGGTGGTGGTGCCACAATGGTCGCGGTGGTGGTGGTGGTGGTGCTGACTCAAGTTCCCCCGAACTGGGCGAAATGGTCGCCTGTTACATGGCTCACGCGGTGGTGGTGGAGCGGGCGATGGTTGCGGTGGTGGTGGAGCGACGATGGTTGCGTTGGTGGTGCTGCTACGATGGTGGTGGTGGTGTGGTGTTAGTGGTGATGGTTACGATGTTGGTTTTGTTGTGGTTGTTGTGGTTGTGGTGACGGTGGTGAAATGTGAGGGGAGAGGAAGATATGAAAATGGGTTTTAGATTTATCAGTGTTTGTGGATGGTGATTGTGGTTAATGGACCTTAATTTTTTTTTAAATACAGTTGAATTTCAAAAGGGTCCGTTAATAAAAGAATAATTTTGAGAATGAAAATATCATTAAACATTAGCTATATTAATTACTAAATATAACATTAAAATTAAGTTATTTGTTTAAAATTTGATATATAATTAGTGAGATCTTTATTTTTTAGTAAAAAGTTATTTTTTTATTTTTTATTTTTATGGTACAAACTTTTCGATACTTTTAAAAGATTTTTTTTGGTGTTAAGATTTGTTTGTGTTTACTGATACATTTTTAACCGCGTCAACATGATAATCACTGTTTTAGAAAAAACACCTCAAACCCAAAATAGACCTACGGCAACGCGCCGGTTTTAATATCTAGTTATATATGAAAAAGTTAATATACATATAAGAAAATAAAAAAAAAAATCTGCAGACTATTGATTTTTAAAAGCATAAGTTATTAAATACAATTTAAATTAAAATAACTAATTCCTAGTGTAAGACTTTTGTAGTTATGACTTCATTATTTAACCTATGATGATCGTGTTACATTTGTAATCATCAATATATGAAGACAAATATGAGGACGACAAAAGGCTTGAAACCAGTTTGTAACTTTACACTTTGAAAACAGGCAAAACCCTAATCGAACCGGTCAAAGTCCGGTTTCAAACTGGTTCCTTGGAAAACAGGTCTCAAACCCGGACGTGTGCGGACAAAACTCGATTTAATCATCTTTGACCCACCCAAACAACCTGAACAAGTTTGGGCCTCTACGCACCTCTTCTTAGTTGGGCTCTATCTTCCTCATGGGCCAAGAAAAAAAATAGACCCAACAACTTGGATTTTCGTCACGAGTAGCTAGTGGGTTTATCAAGTATGTTAGCTCAAGTTCCTCGAGAATTCTACGTTGCAACTTGTATTGTGATCTACAACACAAAGAAACACATAAAAACTCACACACATCTGATGATTAGCCATGAAGTTACACTTAAAAGGTTTCCTTAAGTGAAACGTAAGCCACGTAAGATCATAGGTGAAAAAAGGCTTACCACCGAGAAAAAAATTAACTTTTTTTTTTATTAAATGTAGAAAAAGTAGTGTAATTTCACAACCCTTAACTTTTAAAACTGAAAAAATGCAACATGTGCACCAACAAACCATTTCATTTAAAGTTGGAAGTACAACACTCCCTTTGCTTCTCTTGAGAGGATAAAACCATACAATTTCACTCGCAAGTGTGGATATGGGTGCATACCATTGACGGGTTATTGGTAAGCATTAATTGACATGGGTAAACTCCAACCCATTAATCTACAAAACCTGTTAGCTTTACCCATAATCTTAACATATTATACATATGTCATATGCGTGCGCTGTGCGCCCACATGGAGTAGTTAACAACCTAACTGAAAAGGATACAAATTATAAAAGGAAAAGTCCATAACAACTTTCTGTGTATGCGAACCTCAATTCCTTTTATTCATCTTATGCTCTTTCAATGCTTTAGGGGCCAAACACAAAAGTCAACCGTGTGTGTAAACTAAATCAACTTATGTAACACAGCCAACTCAAAACACAATGATCTGATCCCTTGAACATGCTTAAAAGTTATTCCGCCACATAAATAGGTCAACTTCCAATATATTATGCAAACTGTAAACTAAAGATATTTCAAATTCCAATAAGGCAGGTAGCTTATAGTTGACTTTCAATTAATGTGTATTATTTTGGAACATATAGAAATTAATTTAATATATGCACTAGATGATAAGTATCATATCTTGCATCATTCATCTCTATATATACCTCCTCAAAATCCAAATCTTTATCATCTTCTCATCATCTGATCTCCAAAAACAGCATAAGTGGATTGCCATTTTTCGATTTGAAAAGTCAACCCATCATCGTCATCATCGTCAATGGAGGTTCCTGCAGGTTTCTTGGTTGTATCTCTTCTGCTCTCTTGCTTTGTAGGTTCCAGCTATGGTGTGTACTTCTCAAGCCTTAATGAGACTCTTATAGTGGAAACTACACCCATGCAAGACAAAGGTTTGACCATTATCTCTGACTTTAATTATAACTAACATGATCAAGAAAGATGTTTTGTTAATTATAATTGAAATGAATCTTGCAGTTCTAAAGGCAGGGGAAGATCAAATCACAGTGACATGGAGATTCAACAAGACATACCCAGCTGGAACAGACTCAAACTACAAAAAGGTAGAAGTCAAACTTTGTTATGCACCCTCTAGTCAAAAGGACAGATCATGGAGGAAAACCGAAGACCATTTGAAGAAAGACAAGACCTGCCAACACAAGATTGTGGCCCGCCCATACTCTGCATCAGACAACTCGTTTACATGGACCGTTGAGAGAGACATACCTACGGGAGAATATTTTGTGAGGGCCTATGCACTTGATGATCATGAAAAACAGGTAGCCTATGGTCAAACAACAAATGCTCAGAAATCTACCAACTTATTCGAGATCCAAGCAATCACGGGTCGCCATGTGTCACTTGATATTGCGTCCGTCTGCTTTTCTGCTTTCTCTGTGGTCTCATTGGCATTTTTCTTTTACATGGAGAAGAGGAAAGCAAAGACAACCCAACAGAAATGAGATTGCCAACAACATGGTATGTGGGACTTGATGTTTCAATGCAGAAAAAGAAACTAATATGTTTTAATTTACTTGTGGTGGTGTTTGGGTGTGAAGATAAATAAAGATTGTTGTAATAGAGATAAGTTAATCATGTTTTTCCCTTAATGAACATATTAAGGAGAATGTTCTCTTCATTGTTTTGAATCCAGATGTCAAGTTACAAAAGCTTGTTCTTGCTATATTACTAAAATCTTTTCAAATTTGTTCATTTTAGTAAAATGCGAGGTATATGTCAGAAATGAAATAGATTAATCACTGCAAGATAAGCATGAGGTAGTGTGAATAGACTAATCTTTTACATCTTATATCTACATCATGAGCCCCTCAAGAGTTGAAAAAATGAATAAAGTGGTGTACCTTTGCTTTGCAGGTCTAATCTGAGAGTTGACAATATTTATAAGCAACCTAGTAATTAAAAATTAACCAGGGAACAAATTAATATGCTTAACTAAGCTGGAAAACATAAATTATTTATTGTATACAAGTTCATCAGAAAGCCTGGATTTACAAATTTTATCAGTCCTCTTTTTAGTCATTTCAGTTTTGTGTAAACCTAGCCCGTCCGGCTTGTTTTGACCCAAACTATAAGATGACGCGCCAACCCAAACCTGTTTTAACTTTTAACCCACCACCCAGCCGACCATCTAGCCATCTCTACTCGCAGCAGTTGAAATATGGAATGGAGTGATGCACCTTCAGATTGGAGGCGTAAACAGACGTGCCACCTTAATTAATAAAAATTGCATGCCCAGGAGTCACTGAAGTAGTTGACAAAATTTATGATAAACCTATTAATGATAAAACTAACAAGGAAAGAAATCATATACTAAAGATGACATCATACATCATGTACGGATGTACCACTATTTAGTGTTTAATTTTTAATTAAAGAGGTGATCAAAGAATATAAAAACACCTCGGCATTAGGGACACTGCAGCGTATTATAAGCTAAATCTTGGTTAAAATATCCTTTGCACATGGTTAAGGGTTATTCCACCAGATAAATAGGAACAAACTAGTATATATTTATGCAACTGTCTATTAAAAATCAATATACTTTAACCCGTTTTATCTGTATTTGACTTTCTTTTTCATTAGTCAAATTATGTGTTTTTAAGATGATTTAGAAGTATTTTTATTTCTAACCAAGTTAATAGATATCAATACCTTGCATCATTGAGCTCTAAATATAGCTGCTCAAATGACATAAACTTATCATCTAATCATTAGAACCATCATAAGCAAATTGCATTAAATTTAGGTCAAACAAAGAGGTGTAAAAGTCAACCCATCATCAATGGAGGTTCCTGCTGGTTTTGTGGTTGTTTCGCTGTTGCTCTCTTGATTTGCAGCTACAAGCAATGGCGTATACTTTTCTTCCCTTACAGAGGCTCTTGAAGTTACTGACCGCTTCACCCACAAAAGGCCTAGGTGTGACAAAATCTTTAACTCTATACAAACTGTAATTAATATGATCAACAAAATCAAGTTTCGGTGCATAAAGATTGAAACATTTTGGGCAAATTATCAAAGGAATTGAGTTTTGCACTTCTCAAAGCAGGGAAGGGCAAAATCACAATGACATGAGACTCAAACAGACCTACTCAGCTGGAACACATTCGGACTACAAGACAGTAAAAGTCAAACTTTTCTATGCACCAATTAGTCAAAAGGACCGACCTTGAAGGAACACGAATGAGCTTTTGAAAAGGACAAGACCTGCACACACAAGAATGTGGCTCGCCCTTACACTGCTTCAAACAACTCATTTGCATGTAATGCTCAGGAAGTAGAGATGGCATACGGTAAGACCACAAATGCTCATAGAGTTAACAACTTGTTAAGAACCAAGCAATCACAATTCACAGGTTGCCATGTGTCACTTGATATTGCATCTGTCTGCTTTTCTGCTTTCTCCATAGTCTCATTTGCTTCTCTTTTTACATGGAGAATAGGAAAGCCAAAGCTTCCCAACAGACATGAGACCATAAATTGAGTTATTATATAGGTATACTGCATTACTGCTGGATGGAAGATTGCATTCACATTACCTCTAAATTAACAAAAGTATTTTTTACCCATAGCTCACATGATAATAAAAATGAAACACTGATATAGGCTATCTTGTGTCAATAGCAGGTTAGCAACATCTCTTATGAGAATGGCATGTGAGAAATTATATTTCATAAGCTAGAGACAAGTATGAATACACGGAAAAGTCATCATCATACTTCGTGTATTAAATGCAAATAATTCAAGGTACTGATATCTATCAACTTGGCTAGAAACAAACTAATTTTAAATCATCCTTATGAAACCACCTAGCTTACCTGATAACACAAAAAGTCAAATACAAACCACTTGCATAAATACATCCTACTTTGTTCCTATTAACCAGACGGATTAACTCTTAACAATGCTCAAAGATTAGCCAAGATTAGTTTGTTGGGTTTTTGTTGGCTGTTCATTAATTGAGTTAGCCAAGACTAACTTGTGACATACTGCATATATCCTAATGCCAAGGTATATTTTTATTGTCGAAATCCACTTTCAAATTTGAAAGTAAACACAAAGTGAAATATAATGGTACATTCCTATAACTTGTCAGTAACAACTTGTATGATCCAAGCAAACACAGGCTGCCATGTGTAGATGAATTGTAATAAAATGATCAATAACTTAGAAAACTTGAGAGTTGCAAGTTCGCTTTCAGATTGAAACTATTTGGGTTCACACCAAATATTCAATCGGATAAAACTCAAGTTCAGAAATTGAAGTATGAATTTGTGTGTGTTTCAAGAACGTGAACCAGAAGAGAAGAAGAAGAAAAGTGACAAATCTTGTACAAATTCGAAATTCGAATTATTTCAGGGATAGGGAAACTGCCTTTGGCAGTTTTTCTCATGCAAATTTACCCTTTTTACCCTCTAATTTCACATGTGAAAATTCAGGAAAATACAAATTCTACATTTTTGAACTTGGGCCAGGGGCTCTGCCCTTTGACCCCGCTCCAAGGGGCGCTGCCTCCTAACTCAAACAAGTGTGCACTCCGCACCTCCTAACTTGTTTGATGAATATTATGATCACATTGGTCACTAGTCAATCCAACTACACTAAAATATCTAACACCATGTGTCACTTGATATTTTCTGCTTTACTGCTTTTGCCATCATCTCATTGGCTGGTTTCTTCTATATGGAGAAGAGGAAAGCATAGTCGTCCCAACAGTAATAAGTTATTTTCTGCATACTTCAATAAAGAAAAAAGAATCCAAGTTTGGTCTTATAATTAAGAGATGGTCGTCTGTAATACAATACAATCATGTTTATTTTTTTAAAAACAAAGGCATGCTCTTTGTTCTGTCTGATGATTGTGTTTTAAACCTGAAAGTCAAGTTACATAAATATGGTGCTTAATTTTCAAATGTCACAAAAATATTGATTCAATACAAAACCCATGACATAAATTCCAGCAACTAAAATGCTATTCAATACATTGATTAATGTAATACCTGCTAAGCTCTGATAAGCTGATAAGATCTGTATATTTAGTGGTTGAAAACCATTTCATTGCTAGACATTCGATCAGTACCAATAAGTGATAACCTATCTTCATAAACATCTATATATCCAAATGCAGCTGTGCCAGGAGGGCACTCTAATGCTGCTTCAAGTACCTGATGATGGACCCCATAAGAGTCAACAGAGTATCCACCTTTATGATCATGGCCACTTAAGCAAACCTTTACACAATCATACCGATGAATCACATCTATAACTTCATCATAATTCCATAAAAGGGATTCTTTTGATGTAGCTCCAGGATCTAGGGGAATATGGCAGCATACAACAACTTTTTGATTGGACTTAGTTGCATCCTCTAGTGTTTTGTCTAACCAGTTCAACTGTTCTTTCCCAACTCCCCCATTGAACTTCAGGAACCTTCTTTCAAGATCCACTAACCCATTTGGGCTATTCTTCTCTGAGTTAGGGTTTTTCTTGTCGAGTAAGTTTAGGGCTTCAATTGTGTGAGGATGATCATGAGGCCAACCAATTGCACTAATGTCATAACCATCAAGAACAATAAATCTGTACTCTGGGATTGGAGAAAAGTCATAGTAAGCACAGTCAACATTGGGAAGATTCAGCAATTGGAGCAACTGGCTGCGGGGGAGATTGTAGAGACAGTGATTGCCAATCATATGATACACACGGCCATTGAAATTATCGAATTCTGTAACTACTTTCTTCACAGCTTCTAAAGATTGGTCTTTCGGACAGTGCCCATCAACAATGTCACCAAAATTTAGTGCAAAACTGATATTTTGGTGGTTTTTCCAACTTTGTACAGCCTTCTGCAACACTAGAATGCTGTTTCTATAATATCTAGGAACACCAAGAAACGATTGGCCATTGGGAATGTCAGCATACTGGACATCTGTAACAACACCAAATGAGAAAAGAGGTTGCTTCCCTTGTGCTACCAATCCATTTGAGTAGCCCATTGTTCTTTAACTAATCTATATAAAAAACAAAATATATCAGAATAAGAATGGTACTTAGTGATTAGCATTTACAGTTATATCATTTAGGTAATTACACTGCATTACATGGTTACAAATTATTAGAATACTTCCACTGTAAAAGCAATTTTAAGTGGTCATGAATAAATCTTTACAGAAAACTAGAAATCATATGGAAGCTACCTGATTCAGATCACCATAAATCTGAAGAACCAAATTATATCCCAATAGTAATAATGTAATTGTAGAATCTAAATGTCCAAATAATTTGGGGCAAACATACAGACACTTACAAATCCAGAGTAAATGCTTAATATTGAATTCAAAACGTAAGTGATGTACAAGCTATTGCAGAATCAATGGGCGATAATGGGTCTACAGACGGTGCAAAAAGAAAAGGATGATTTCACCGACAGATTGAAATAAGATGCTGATTGCATAAACTAATAAATCGAACCTACGATAATCGGATGAAAGGGGGTAACATGAACATACTTACAATCAATACACAAAGTGATGAAATCGAGGGATTTGCGTATCGACTTTGAGAATCTTCAATGATCAAATTGACTTTTTGGGGATTTTGTTAAATCTTCGATGATCAAATTGACTTTTTGGAGAATTTGTTTCTATTTTAATTAAATACTAATTTTTATATTTTTATCATTATTTTTTTTCTTTTTCATTCACAATCATTTTAAAAGTATTAAAAAATTATAAGAATTAAATAATAATTCTTTAAATATATCAAACCACAATAATATTTTCTCTCTATTTCACTCGCAACCACTCAAAACTATTCCATATAATATATCAAACACACTTATATAATTTTAAGAATTTCACTGTGAATGCTAACACCTATTTTTGTTATTAACACCCTAACCTTGCTATCTTTTTGTGTCTACAGAGAAATAAGAATAATTAGGGTGTAGTCGAGTAGACCCCTATTAAATAATAGATTAAAGGGTGTATATTAGATACCGTTACATTTAACAACTTGATGAATAGTAAATTCATCTTGTTGGTCCAATTATGTAATTGACGGATAAATGTGATATTTTAACAATTAAAAGATGCATAATTCTACATTTTTATGTTAAAACTTTTGTTAATTTTATTGTTATAATTAATTTTGTTTTTCTCATATAACATGTAATATAAGAAGTTTATAAAATTTGGAATATACTTTTACGAAATATCTATTTTTATCTAGTGCGATTTATTTTTTTCAAAATCAAGTTGTGAGTGGCAATGTATAAATAATTGAAGTTCAAACGTAAATGTTATCAAAACAACCTCACATTTAGTTTTTATTGTATAAATTGACACTACCCTTTTTGTTATTTTAATAATATAAGTGGGATGTTTTATACTAGGGGTGTGCATGGTCGGTTTGGTTCGGTTTTAAGCCAAAACCAAAACATAAACCAATATTTCGGTTTCCAGGCTTTTAAAACCGTTCGGTTTTGGTTTTTTCGGTTTTTGGTTTTCGATTTTGGTTCGGTTTCGGTTTTTTCGGTTTTGTTTTTGGGCTTCAAGTTTTTTTTTGTTTTTTTTTAAATTGGTTCAAAGTAATAAATTTAAGCTAGAACCTTTGAATTTACATCATTTGTTGATCGTTAAATATAATCTATAGATTCTTATAATTATTTAACATTAAAAGTAATTAAAATCAATAAAATACAATAACAAAAACTTCAATAAAAATAATTTAATCTACCAACACAAAAAAAATTAAAATTATGCTTGAAACCTAAACATCTATCTATTTTAGATAGAATAAATTAAATAAGTAATTTATGGGCTAGTCATGTTTATAAGTGTATGAACATACTTTTAAATTTACAAATTCGGTTTTATGGTTGTGGTTCGGTTTTTTCGGTTTCTATTACACGCAAAACCAAACCGAACCGAAAAAACCGGTTTTTAAAAAATCATAAAACCAAACCGTCGGTTTCTTAT
>BJCM01000432.1:0-12841 GCA_018326385.1 Flaveria bidentis | reverse complement strand
ATATATATTGTCTTCTGCAAGCAGAATTGATCTAATGAAAAGGAAACTAAAGGCATAAAACCAAAATGGTGACTACCCTTATGATAATAACACAATTTATAATAAAAACAAAAATGATTATATTTGGTAAAGTTGGTTTATTTAGAACCATTCATTCTGAGTTGATTTGTTCAAGTCCTGCAACAATTGTCATTTTATTTGACTTGGCAGCAGCTGATTTGGTGTTGCCTTGATGGATGATGAGGAATTGTTTTCGGTGGTTATGAATGAAAAATAGAAAAAAAGTTACTATTGATTGTTATATTTAAAGAATTAATGTTGAATCCTTATAAATTATTTAATATTTTTTAAAGTGATTATGAGTAGAGGAGAGAACAAATTAATGATAAAAGTATAAAAACTATAATTTAACCAAAAAAAGAAAAAGAAAAAATAATAATTTCTAATGTAATTATATGAATAAAAACAAATAACTCACTATGAATACTCTTAGAAGCACTCATAAAGGCATGTGATAAATTAAATAAAATATTACTATTTAGTGGTAGAACTAGAAAACCTTTTCGCATGGGCATAAATTTTAAGGTTGTTTAGCAATCACAATATAATAATTTATTACAGTTCGACTCGGGTTGGATTCAATTCATCGCCGAAAACATCTTTACAAACGGTTTCCAAAATATTGTATTTGCTTATATATCAAGAAGACCGTAATAATGTAAGTAATTTGAGAATAATGTTAAAATGATTTTCAAACTTTTGCACAATTGTTAATAACATCAATTAGTCATTAATCCAATGATACTTAACAAGTTTGAGAATAATGTAACATTTGATCCCTCGTATATTGAGACCAATATAAATTTCATTTGTTTTATTGTTAAAAACATCTATCTTAATATAAATTTCCTTTTCTTTTTTCATATTACTAACTATTTGATTTATAAAGCTTATCGTTAGTGTTGAGCGTTTGGTATCGAGTACCGATACCATACCGAACCGGTACTGACCGAACCAAAATAGCACCGGTATTGATAATTGATTTTGCTTTAAATTCGGTATTGATACTAACTACTGGTACCGAAAACTTGTTCTTTTACCATTTTGATACAAATTTTGGGGGCTTTTTTGTGTTTTATATTTCAAGTTCAATGTTGTTTATATAAATTTGAGACATTTTTTTAATGTTTTTTACTATAAAATTGAAATTACATATAATATTAATCACCAAATGAATTATGCATTATAAGTTGTACTCAAGGTTTAGTGGGTTATACTCACTTTTGTTTTTTTATGTTTTTTTATGTTTTTTATTCTATTACTTTTAACCCCAATACTTTTACATCTTTTACTATTTAACCTTTATAATTTTTTACTTTCAACTTTAATTCCCTATACTTTTTATTTTTTAAAACGTTGTTATTTTACATTTCAGTTTAAATTTTATGAGCTAACACGACGTAATGTGCGGTTGTGGTTCAATGTTTTTACATCTATTTTTTCCGTTAAACGGCCCCGTCACAACGCGTGGTTCTTAGACCGAGTTGTTCTGGTATTGGTGGTCGCTAACGATTGTATAAAATTTATCCTATTTGATACGATTTTACGCCCCCGGTCGTAACACGGGGGGTTTAATACTAGTTTTATTCAAAATTCAAGTAGAAACTTAGTTTTTAACCAAGAAAAGTAAATAAAAACCAAAGTGTACCAAAATAGGTAAAGTATCAAAAAACTGGTACCTTACCAGTACCAAAAAACTGGTACCTTACCAGTACCAAACTGATCGATTAAGTATGGTACTCTACACCCCTTTTCCAAAGATTTGGTAAACGTATTTTCGGTACCCGTAGCGGTATGATATTGGTATGGTATTGTAACACCCAGATTTTTAAAGGGAATGAAAAATAAAAGAAGAAAATGCAATAAAACCCAAGTTGATGGGTTGAAAGTGTGCAAAGTACAAAATTTATTATTATTTTGTACAAAAGTAGAATCACCGCCCATGCCATGCCACTTTTCACCTTCTGCCGTTTGTAGAGAGAGAAAAAAAAGTAGAGAAATCTCTCAGATCGTGAGAAAAAACAAAAAGAATTCAAATTCAAGGTAAGAGTTCGATATTTTTATGTGTTCTTGGCTGATTATAGCTTCGGGAATGTGCTTATATGTGTATTTTGTGTTCAGACGTGTGTTTTGGTGTTTGAAATCCGGGTGCATTCGGGTGTGAAGAACTCATACACAAAGTTGCAAGAGGTAAGTTCTAGAACCCTTTGTTTGCATGTTTTAACTAATTTTGGGGCTGAAAATGTATGTATGTATGTTTTAATAAAAGTGGGTATCTGTACTCGTATGTATGTTTGAATGTGTATGTGGGTGGGGTGTGAATTGAATGTATATGATGTTGTGATTATGTTATGTATGAGTTTATGTTGCTTAAAATGTAGAACTAAGCTTAAAACATGTTAGAATCATGATTTGGGGACTGAAATGATGATTGGTAGTTAAGTTAGTTGCCATGCGCCTAAGTCCCCATGAGCGCAAATAGTTCCCATGCGTCTAGGTTCATGCCTAATTTGACTAAGTGTTCTCATGCGCCTAACCGTAAACCGCCCATGCACCCAGGTGCACATGCGCCTGCATATTGCTTATGCGCCTAGGAAGTTGCCTAGACTGACTAAGTGTTGGGTCATGCGCCCAAAATCATTATACAGTCATTCAATATGTTAAACATTCCGATGACACGAGTGTTTAACTATAACCGATATTTCTATCACTGCAACATGCACACTAAGATTTGAATGGCGTGAGCTTAGAGTAGCGGGTTAACTCTAATCAACGAACTGTGTTTCGTTATATATTAGTTGGAGGGGATGTCTGAACTGCTTGATGTCTAGTATCGATACAAATCATTTACATAAATGATAATTGCATCATAATTATTAATGATCGTAAGCCGGATCAACTCAAGATATAACCAGTGTGTTAAAACTATTTTATACAATTTGATTTTCTTTATATTTTACTAGTTTTAATAAATTTTCGTCATAAAAACAACTTTATTATTCTTGAGAGAACCTTAACCCAACCGGATAGGATTTCTTTTGCAGTTTTAACACGGCCGTGTCAACGTGCTATATTTTTTTTAGTTTTTTTAAAGTTTTCATAGTTTTAAATTCTAGTTAAAATCCCCCATTTTTTAATCGCCATCAATCAAAGTAATTGTGCTAAAACGTTTTTGGTATTAAAATAGTTAACTCGCATCCCTGAGAACAAGAAATCTACTACTGGTCATAATATTCTTAGTGTGTACACGATAGATTCAGATTTAATATTTTATTCGCTAGTTTTGACACCCAATAGGGATAAGGTTCTTATTTTGTTTAAGTACAAAGATGATAGAGTGGATGGATTCCATGAAATTTTTGTAATACTTAAGGGTAGTTTAGTCTTTTAACAAAATTTTTAATGGTGATAGTTAACGGTGTGTTTTTTGACTCAAATAGAGAGAAAAATAAAACATCAATGGCAAATTGCAAATTTAAAACTTTAAGGATTCAAGTAGTTACTTATGACAAACGTTAAATATGCAATTAGTAATTACTTTTAAATAAATAATCAAAACGTTGCGAAAAGATGATCAAAATGACCTCTTGGATCACACATATTTAATACAAATATATATTGAATATTTTATGTATATAACTAGTATTTAGCTCCCGCAGCAACGCGGAGGCGTAAAACCATGTCAAGTAGCACCAATGACACACTATCGTTAGTGACTACCAATACCGAAAAAACTCATCCAAAAATAACTAAAAGATGAAAAAATAAACTGAATGAAAAGTAGACGTAAAAACTTTGAACCACGCAGACGAAACATAAATCATGCAAAACAATAAGTAAGTCGACCTAGGATCAATACGTTGTGATTGGCCTGTTAAACGGAGAAAAATAAGCGTATAAATGTCGAAGCACACACATGTTGCGACGTGTAAACTCACAACATTTGGACCAAAACGTAAAACGCAAAATTTGTAAATATGAAAAGTATAGGCAACCAAATTAGAAAGTAAAAATTGTTGGGGCTAAATTGTCAAAAATATAAAAGTATAGGATTAAAAGAAAAAGTTAAATACTAAAAAGAAAAAAAAGGGTAAAACACTCTAAAACATATTGGACCACGCATAATACAAACAAAAAATTAATAATTAGTATAATATATAATTAAATGTCCAATCACACATGGTCAATCAAAACGACAAAATATGGTGATCATTTTTCGTTTACTTTCATGAAGACATAAAATAAAACATAATGAAAATTCACACATTCAAGATAAACTCATAAACTCTAGTGACTTGCCAAATATGCATTGAAATAATAATAGACAAGGCCATAATAAAGGCTTCGAATGCTTATTCAAAGCTACAGTTTCAATGAGTTGCCATACATTATTCAAATTCAAAAGTGAAATCCATGCATACTTTAATCCACAGACATAATATTACATAATTTATGAAATGTTCTTACTATATCGGCCTTTCTGCTAATGTGAATGAAGCTAGTTCCGTTTTGTCAAAGTAGGCACCTGAAGGTCCGTCATCAGGTAACAATGCAACCTTTAACGGACCTTTAGCACCTTCTGCTACGGTAAGCATGCCTGTATTAGACGTCATATCTGTAACCACATACCCGGGATGCACGGCGTTAACAAGAATATTTGGGAACTTTTTTGCCATTAGTCTTGTGTAGGCATTGAGAACTCCTTTAGAAACTTTATAAGCAGAGACTGGCAATGGCCATCCGTTCTCCCGCAACTTATCATTCTTGAAATCTCTCATAAACCATTGAATAATCTCGTCTATCCTTTCCTCGGTTAAGTTCTCGATATCTTGCAACTCTTGTTTCAACTCCTCGTTACGAAACCTCTAATCAAACAAGCTATTTGTCACTTTTTAGAAGTAAATTTTTTTAACATTTTATGTGAAAATCAATGTTTAATTACTTACGTGTAGATCTCCAAAATTAGAGCTAACATTCACAATTCTCGGCGATTTAGAAAGTTGGAGAAGAGGAACAAGTGCATTTGTAACTCTTTTGGTTCCATAATAATTTATGGTAAAACATCGTTCTCCCAAATCATAAGGTTCGTCTAGAACGTCGCTTAAAATATCTGCATTCTGATCACTTACTTCCATTTAATCACACCAAACATTACATCAAGCTAGTTAACATTTTTCAACAATATCTAATCTACTCCGGACATAATTTACTTTATTTCTCAAAGTGAGATTTTTAATCAACACCTTTGGACATATATCTTTATCATTAAGTTATGCTAGTGGTTGTATCGAACTAGTTAACTAAGGTTAGCTATAATTAACAATGTAACAAGTTTTTGAGATATTTTTATAAAGAAAAGTATAAAGAAATACTTACAAATCCTCCTTTGTCGTTAAATTTTTTTTCATCAACGTAAACAACCCCGATTTCTGCTGCATTATTAACCTGTATATAAATATATCTTTAAATTTGAAAGGATGATTTTTTTAAATACATGAGTGTTTGATATCGTTATTTTTTAATTTGATTATTTATTAAAAGTTTCTATTTTCATCACAAAATTAATTGTGTAGAGAAATAAGCGGTATTGTAGAGTAGATGAGTAAGTTACTCTCCAAGTCTCAAATATTATGGATGAATAAATGGTATCAAATATTAAAATCGAACCGGTAGCGTACGATACCAAATTTTCCATACCGAATTATTTTTTGTACAAATTTGATACTCACTTTTTGGTGTTTGCGGAATCAGTACTTTCGCTTCGATACCAGTATTTTATCGATTTTTACTTTTAAATTCCGTATTGAAACCGTACTGAGCATTTTCAAATATAATCATTTAATTTCTCTACTACACGATATGAAACCTCGACTTGTTTCTCTTTAAAGGGATATATAACATATGTGCGTGCTACCGGGTCATGTTGGTTTTCGCTTTATAACGATGTCTAACTTGTTTACTACACAATTTGAATACTAGACATCGAACATGGAGCATCTATTACACACTCGGATATCACTAAGGCTGACAAATCGTGTTTTATTGTGTTTAACAGGGTACAGACGACGCGATTAACACAAGTATCAAACATGAAAACAACACTTTTAACACTTAGATTTGGTGGTTTGAATATGACAGTTATATGTTTTTAGGTATAAAAAAAGAAATGATAAATCTATGACTTTTATTTTAATTATTAAAAAAAATAAAAATAAATAATACCCATTTTTTATAAACAGGTTTTATCGTGTCTAAACAAATACACATTTTGCCAGCATTAGATATCACAGGGTCAAACACCCTTTGATAACCAGGTTATTTATGTAACGAGGCCCGTTATACAAACGGGACTTATTATACCTAATAAGATACCCCGTACCTGATTATACTAGCCTTTTTTACCTGAAATGTATATTAACGTTAGTGTAAGTAGTGAAACCACATATATGAATCATGGCAATGAGTCCATATGCATGTCGATATATTATATATTTACACGCAAGTCCTTTACTTACCAAGATATCGAGTTTCTTGAAGCGTGATTCAATGAATTTGATCAGATTTGCTATGCTACTTGAATCTGTGATGTCAAGCTGATGAAAAACGACATTCGGAATCCCAGAAGCGTTGAGTTTTTCTACAGCTTCAACCCCTCGACTCTCATTTCTAGCAGTTAACACGACCTCGATCCCCTTTAAAGCTAGCTGACGACATACTTCAAATCCAATCCCTTTGTTTCCTCCCGTAACAACTGCACATCTGAAATATCAAAGAAACAAATTAAAATTCATGCATGTATTCGAACACTTTAACAGAATTATATATGAAAGAAGATTTAATATACCTTTGGTCCTCCATTGACTCATATGAACGGGGATGAGAAGAATTAAACCTCTATTATATTGCATTAGAAATGTTCTCAGCCACACAAATTTTATCAAGAAAGAAAGAAAACCAGTTTACGTACTAATTTTAACATTTTGGGTTTGACTGGTTGCATGGTTAATCATGCAAAGTGTCGACATAATTTGAAATCCTCTTTAACTGATGTGATGTGAGAGTAATTTATACGGTACGTATAAATTTATATTTATTACACAACTGGTTAAATAAATAAATTATTAAATAATTAGTAAAACGATCTTCCTTCGGCACGCGTACAGTCCAAACACAGTCTATGAATTAGTAAAATAAGCTTTATCATAGACAAATAAAAGTTTCTATTTTCAACACAAAATAATTAATATCTTTATTTTCTAATTTGATTATTTATTAAAATTTCTATTTTCAACACAAAATTAATTGTGTAGACAAATAAGTTTTATCGTAGAGTAGATGTGTAACTTACTCTCTAAGTCTCAAACACCACTATAAATCTATATATATCTCACAAATACAATCATTTAATCTCTCTACTATAATAAACCTCAATTTGCTTCTCAATAAAAAGAGATATATCTTTTTGTGCTACCGGGATATGCTAGTTTTTGTTTTTATAGCGACTTTCAACCTCTACACAACTTGAATCCTAAACATTCAAGATGAAACACCTATTGCACATTCGAATACCATTGACCTAATCAGATACCCACTACCTCATTATGTTGAAGTTTGTAAAATGCAAGTCAACTAGTTCAATTCTTTGTCCTTTTGTCCTTGTTATTCATTTCCTAAAAGTACAGGGACTTGTATTGTCAATCTCGACTAATCTTTTGTTAGTTAGAGTTAGTTAGTCATTGAGTTGTTAAGATGGTTGTTATCTTCATATGAGATCTCATTCTGAGATTAGAGCAACTACTATCATATTCTTTCGTGTAATTTTCGTTAATGAGATATAGAGTTCTTCATTCTCACTTGAATCTTGTTATCTCTTTGGTGTTATGCAAAGTGGTATCAGAGCCTAGTTAGGGCTCAATTCAAAAAGGGAAGAAATCCAAGTGAAAGTAAAATCATTGATCGCAGTGGTCTCAACGAAGTTCAAATTGGAAAATTTTGATGGGAAGAATGATTTTGGGTTGTGGAGGTTAAAGATGCGAGCACTAATGGTGCATCATGGTGTGGTTGGTGCGCTCGCCGAACAAGCCAAGTTACCATAAAATCTCCCGACAAGGAAAAGAAAGACATCATGGAGAAGGCTCACACTGTGATTATACTGAGCCTTGTAGATCATGTCCTGTGTGAAGTGTCAAAGGAGTCCAGGGTTGTTAGAATGTGGTTAAATCTTGAAAGTCTATACATGACGAAATCGTTGGCAGATAGACTGTATCTCAAAAAACGATTGTACGCTTTCGGTATGCAATAAGGTAAGTCTATTGAAGATCATACAGACAAATTCAATAAATTAGTCTTGGATCATGAAAACATTGATATGCAATTAGACAAAGAAGATCAAGCTATTATCTTTCTCACTTCATTGCCACAGTCATACAAATACTTTATGGACACTCTCATGTATGGTAGAGAGAAATTGTCCTTGGAGGAAGTATTGGCAGTTTTCAATTTAAAAGAATTAAAGAAGCGTACTGATGTAAATGATAATTCCGGAGATGTCTTGTTTGTAAGAGGAAAGCTAGATAAAGGATATCACGTGGCAAAGGTGGATCTAGATCGAAGTCACGGTTCAAGCGAAGCTGTTAAATCTGTAACTCAAAGAAACTCCTCAAGAAGGAATGTCCAGAGAAAATAAAGAAGAAGGGGGAGCTAAATCTATCCAAGAACCAAAGTAATTACCCATCGAATGAATTAGGTGATGGGTATAATATTGCTAAAGTGCTAGTAGTATCAAAGGATAATGGTCATAGAGATGGGATTATGAATTCAAGTTGCTCATACCATATGAATCCGAACAAGGTAGTGTTTAATGATTTGAAATTGGAAGATCTAGGTGAAGCATAATTAGGAGATGATAGATCATGTTCCATCAAATGATATGGATTTATCACATTGAAATAACATAATGATACTGAGGTAAATCTTGCCAATGTAAGGTACATACCTGATATAACAAGAAACTTAATCTCACTTGGTATGTTTGAGCAAGTTGGCTATCAAATTAGTCTAAGAAATGGTAAAGCAAGAGTAGTAAAAGGATCCATGGTAGTGCTTTCCGGTATTACTAGATGATAATATGATACTAGGAGATGCTCTTGTTGCTGGGAGCATTGGTTATAATGTGGCAGTGTTGTGGCATAATAGACTAGGCCACATAAGTGATCTAGGTCTTTCAGATTTAAGAAAACAACAAGTATTGAGAAATCTTAAGGGAAACAATGTTAATTTTTATGACCATTGCATACTTAGGAAGGCTCATAAGGGCAAGTTTAGTAGGGGAAAGCACATCACACCAAACATTTTGGACTATGTGCACTGTGATCTCTGGGGGCCTACAAATATTTTGTCCTTGGGAGGAGCTAATTATTTCTTATCAATAATAGATGGCTATTCAAGAAGGGTGTGGGTGTATTCACTTAAATATAAGTATGATGTTTTCAATATATTCAAAGAATGGTTGGTGCTCGTTGAGAATCAAACTAAAAAGAGGGTAAAGAATTTAAGAACAGATAATGGCCTTAAATTCTGTAATGTTGAATGCAATCAATTCTATAAAGAATATGGTATTTCAAGGAATTTGACAATACCAGGCACTCCCTAACAAATTGGATTTGGTGGAGAGTATGAATTGGACTAATAGACAAGGTCAAGTGTATGTTGTCAAGCTCAGGGCTGCCCAAAAGTTTTTGGGTTGAGGCAATCACAACTTTGACTTATCTTGTGAATAGATGCCCTTCCTTAGCAATTAAAATAAAGACTCCCATGAAAAAATGGTTAGGTGTAAAGGTGTAAAACCAAATTACATTAATCTAATAATGTTTGGGTCCTTGGCATATACACATGTAAATCAGGGTAAGTTAGAACCCAAAGATCAAAAATGTATTTTCTTGGGTTATCCTAAAGGTGTTAAAGGGTATAGATTATGGAGGTTAGACAATATGAGTCCAAAAATTATAGTCAACAGAAATGTAGTTTTTAAGGAGGATGTCATGTATGAGGAGGCTTTTGATAGCCATAACTATGACATTAAGTGTGACACTGAATGTTCACATGGTATTCAGCTGGAAGTGGAGTCACCATTAATGTCTAATAATAATCTGAGCAGTTTAGGTGTTCAGGCAGAGTGAAACTCAAGTGCTGGTGTTGACATTTATAGTTTGGCTAAAGAGAGACCAAGAAGACAAATTATTTCTCTTGCAAGGTATAGAAGTTTAGATGATGTATCAGCTTTTGTTTTCATGGCATCTAAACAAGAAAGCATTCAATAATCCTTGACAAATCATAAAGTAGTAGCCTTAGTGAATAAGAAGAGTTGGTGTAAAGCCATGGATGAAGAGATAGAGTCCATATATAAGAATAACACTTGGGTGCTTGTTGATAAACCCAAGGATCAAGAGCTGGTGGATTGTAAATGGCTTTACAAATTAAAGGAAAGAATGCAAGGTGTAAAGAAGCCAAGGTTTAAAGCTAGATTGGTAGCTCAGGGATTTTCTCAGAGGGTTGGTCTAGATTATAATGAAATATTCTCTCATATGGTAAAACATTCTTATATTTGAATTATGTTGTCATTATGTTGCATTTGACTTAGAATTAGGGTAGTTGGACGTTAAAACAAATTTTATGTATGGAAACTTGGATGAGCAAATTTATATGAAACAACCTTTGGGGTTTTAGGTTGTGGGTGAAGAAGATAAAGTATGTTTGCTTAAAAAATTATGTATGGGCTAAAACAATCTCCAAGACAATGGTATAGGAGGTTCGATGATCATATAGTGAGTCACGGGTTTATGAGACGCAATAATGATAGTTGTGTCTATTATAAAGAATATACCATAGGGCAGTATGTGCTTTTGCTCTTATATGTTAATGATATGCCAATTGCATGCAAGAGTAAGGAAGAAATTCAAAATACTAAATAGATGTTGATGCAAGAATTAGAGATGAAAACTGTGGGAATGCTAAAAAGATCCTAGGTATGGAGATTAGTATGGATAGAGAGTGTAATCAGTTAAGATTAACTCAAAGTGCTTATATTCATAAGGTGTTATGCAAATACAAGATGACTTTAAGCAAGCTTATGATCACTCTTATTGCTCAACATAATAAATTGTGCGGTATAGATTCACCTAGGACTATAGATGAAGTTAAGTATATGGAAAAGGTTCCATATGCTAATGTTGTTGGGAGTTTGATGTATTTAATGGTTTGTACTAAACCTGATCTTACTTATGCAGTTAGTGTGGTTAGAAGGTATTTGGCATGTCCTTGTAAGGCCAACTGGTCAGTTGTGAAATGGATCTTTAGATAATTAAATAGAACCGGGAAAGTGGGATTATCATTTGGCAATAATAGTGTTGATGGTATTTTGGTGGAAGGATTTGTGGACGTTGATTTTTCTAAGGAAGGTCTATTACTTGTTATATTTTTAAAGTCCTTGGTATTGTAGTCAACTAGAAAGCCTCTCTACAACATATTATAGCCTTATCTACAACAAAAGCAGAGTATATCGTTTTCACAGAAGCTGTCAAGGAAGCATTATGGATTAAAGGTTTTGTATTTGATTTGGGATTAAAGGTTAGTGCTATTGTGGTTGGATGTAATAATTAAAGAGCAAATCAATTGTCCAAAAATAATGTTTATCATGAGAGGACTAAGTATATTAATATGAAGATGCATTTTATTAGAGATGTGGTAAATTCTACAAAGATTATGATTAATAAGGTGCACACCTCTGACAATGCAGCTGATATGCTCACTAAGTCATTACCCGGTTCTACGTTTAAGCAGTGTATGGATGTTTTAGGTATTGGTTGATTTGATTTTAAGGTGGAGTTTGTTGAAGTTTGTAAAATGCAAGTCAACTAGTTCAATTGTTTGTCCTTTTGTCCTTGTTATTCATTTCCTAAAAGTACAACGACTTATATTGTCAATCTCGACTAATCTTTTGTTAGTTAGAGTTAGTTAGTCATTGAGTTGTTAAGATGGTTGTTATCTTCATATAAGATCTCATTTTTGAGATTAGAGTGACTACTATCATATTATTTCTTGTAATTCTTGTTAATATGATATAGAGTTCTTCATTCTCACTTAAATCTTGTTATCTTTTTGTTGTTCTACAATACATTATAATACTAGCCTTTTAACCTAATCTATATCAACATGAGTGCAAGTAGACAAGTGGTGAAAACACATGAATCATGGTAGAGATAGAAAATGAATGAATCCGTATGTACGTCTATATCTATTTACACATGAGTCTTTTACTTACCAAGATATCGAGTTTCTTGAAGCGTGATTCAATGAATTTGATCAAATTCGATACACTGTCTGAATCTGTAATGTCAAGCCGATGAAAACAACATTCTGAATCCTAGACCCTATAAGTTTTTCGACAGCTTCCACGCCTCGACTCTCATTTCTAGCTGTTAATACGACTTTGATTCCGTCTGAAGCTAGTGAAGGATTTATTCTGCCCAAGATACATATTAAATTGATGTGGCTAGTGTAATATGATCCAAGTCGGGTCATACCCAATAACAAGCCAAACAAACACCAATAAATATTTATTCGTTGATAAGATCATACAAATAAATATAGACATCAATTTAGAAAAAAGGTTTTCTAAATCACTGCTTTTGTAAATGAACAACATTATGTGGATAATTTGTTCATGAGATTTTATTTGTTTCATTATTTAAGTTAGTTAAACAATGACAAATAAAAGAGTGTT
>BJCM01000430.1:0-13971 GCA_018326385.1 Flaveria bidentis | reverse complement strand
TTACAAACTCAGCCAGCTGGACGGGGCAGTCATCCCGAGAACCTGGAATGGAGCTCAGCTCCGACGATGTTACATGTAGTAGGTAGTAAAATCTCAACAGTGTAACTCGTTTTTCAGTAAGAAGGTGCATGCGAGCACCAGTAGTTACACCAGATTAATGAATCTGCTTATATAACCAGTATCATAACAAGTCACGAAACCACAATGACGTGTGAGTAAAGAAAGCGAAGCGAGATACCAACGCAATTATTCAAGCGCCGTTTGTGAATGGTAAAATATGTAACTAAACAATTTAATGTTTGCCAAGCTAAGTTAAACGAAACCACAAGCAACCATGACAAGAGCAAACAGATAAGTAAGTATGAGCTATTCCCGAGGTTTAATAGTAGAACTCATTTTCCGTAACTAGATCTCAAAGAAAACCAAACACGTAACCCCAAACATATGATTACACTTTGGCAGACAACTAAAGCCACTCAATGTACATTTCCATTTGGCTAAAAGCCCAAGCCAGAAAAACAACGGTAACTAGAATTTGCATGGGTGCATAGGACCACGACCAAAGTTAAAGTCATGGCCTAAGTCTCATTCGCGGCTGAAGTTACGAGTCGTAGCTAAAAATGTAACTATAATTATGTTATGAGCAAGTTGTGCCGAAATGTCGCAACCATGAAACAAGAGCTGCGGCCGGAAACCGCGGCCAAAGGCTCCAAGGAGAGTTGTGGCTACGATCCCCAAGTTATGGCGAAATGCCGCAGGCATGTAATAAGCAGGCCTCGAGTCGCGACACCGAGTCGTGGCCGAAGCATCAATCCACGGCCAAAGCTCCAAGTCGCAACCAAAGACTTTAGTCGAAACCAAAGACTCTAGTCGCAACCAAAGACTTTAGTTCTTGCAACCATAATAATATTACGAACAAAGGGCGAGTCGCGGCCGTAAGCCGCAAACACGAAACCAGTCGGGGCCAAAAGCCGCAAGGCCTCTCGCTGCCATAAGTCGCGGCTAAGGGGATCTCGCGGCCAAAAGTCGCGGCACAGTGACACGTCGCAAAGCATGAGCTCAACGATCAATAATACAACACAAAGTATGGGATATCAAAGCATAAATACCATTACAAGATAAACATAAAGTCAAGGTACAAGTTCGATAACGTTACAAACACAAAATGACACACAAAGGATAAGTTGGCTAAACACGAGCAGAGTCTTCAGCTGGAGGGGCTAGGAATGACTTGATCTCCTCGAGGCCCAACTCGCACATAGCAGCGATAGCCTCAACCATGGGAAAAGTAGCCTTATCATAGGAATCAGACTCGGCTCGTAGCTTCTTTAACGCATTCTTGTCGAAATTCTTAGCTTCATCTGGTTTCTTGCCCTCCGCGGCAAGACGAGCTCCATCCAACAAACCCGCGTTATACCCCACCTTATCTGAAAGGCTGTTAATCCTGGCCAAAGCATCAAGAAACTCATCACTGTTACGAATCTTATTAAACGCCAAACCGACACCATCCGAAATAACCCACTTTTTCTTGGACGTGAGTTGCGACACTTTTTCCTCGAGGCTAACAATACGACTTTCGGAAGCAAATTTATTATCCTTCAAGTCCAAGGAAAGTTTCTTCACTGAAGCACGTTGAATGCATAGCTCCTCCTGGGCACCACTGAGATCCAAAGTAAGTTTTTTCTTCGTAGCTTCAGACACATCACAGTGGGACTTGAGGGACGCATTCTCAACCTCCAATTTAGACACCTGTTTCTTAAGATCACGGATCTCATTAACACCATCCACCCAACGGCCATGAATCTCAGCAAAAGAAACAAACTATTCACCATGGCCAAACAGCCGGCATTTGACAATGCTCTGTTTTTCAATCCTTCCCCACGGTAAAATTCAGCAGGTGTGCGAGATGCAAACATGAAGTCCTTACATGAATCCGGAGTCTCAAAAGTGGTTCCATTAGTCAACTCCCAGTCGGGAAAAAATTTCTCCTCCGCACGGAGGTCAGTGTCTTCAGAAGAAGAAGTCATTTTTTCCTTACCAGAACCACTGACTGACTGACCATCAGAGAACGAAGGGGCAGAACCAGCATTGCTCGAGTTCAAGCCAGACGACACACCAGTCGAGGCTGAGGGGCCTTCCCTACGAGCCGCGGCAGACGCGAAGGGAGGTGACGGCCGTGGCCGAAGCCCCAGGCGCCCTAACCCCTGTTTACGTTTCATCTTGGGCCGACTTGCAGGAGCAGAAGTTTCATCATTTTGTTTGCGAGAGGGTGGTGGCATGGTTTCACCTGGTTGAACAACGTAGCCGGCAGTTGTCTCCAATATAGGAGTTGCACCTTCAGGCAAAGCTTCAACCTGTTCAAACACATCTTCCTTGGCAGACAACTTCATACGCTCGAATAAACCCATACCTGTAAAAGCCAACATACAAACAATAATCATACACATGAACACGTACATTAAGGCATGAAAGGGGAGGCCACTTACGTTTCCCTTGATAAGTCATGAACGGAACCATGTTAACGTCGGTCCAGTTACGACTAACACCGGCCATCACGAGAAAATGTTCAAAATAGCTACGAAGAGAAGTTGGCTCGGCTTTCAAGAGGTCATAAGCAGACATGTCAAACGTGTCGGGCTCGAGAAAGGGGTCCTGGATGGACTTACTAGGTTCCAACCAATGCATCTAAAAAATTACTATACTAGCTGAAATGAAGAAAAAAATGGTCTTTCTAATGTTTCAAACTAGTTATGGTTCGTGACACTAGAGGAGATTTAGGCGCTTTTCTTTTCTCAAAGGTTAACCAATCGCCTACCCTAGTCAACTTGTAGAACGCCCTAAAAAGGTTTGTTTCAGGTTCTAAGTTAAGGGCACGACATGATATCTCAAAATTGTATACCTTAGCCAAACCTAAAGGGACTAGTTGTGATAGATGAATATCGTAGTACCTATGAAGCAAGCACAAGAAATGACTAGCCGAAACCCGAAAGTTACAAAGACTAAAGAAAGGAGTATAAAGAGCTATCATCCCAACCGGCGCATCCCTCACAGTCGACGAATGAGGAGGGACAGTGGGACTAAGCTCGGGAGAAATACCATAGCGAAGCACAAAGTTATTCAAGAAATCTTGAGATACAACAGATGTTTGGAGACCCATATCATTCCTACAATCCATTCGAAATGCGTAAAGATGAAGAATAGTTCGAAGAACTTACCAGAAAGATTCGTGTTCTTGGAAGAGATAATGTGGAAGGAAGCTTGAACAAAATGAAAGAGAAAGAAGAAGGATGAGATAAAAAACAAGAGATTCTGGGGGGATTTATAGGGAAAAGCCCTAAGGGCATCATGCATAAGGGGTGGCGGCTACGGGGCCGCGAGTCGAGAAAAGGCCCGTAGGCTGCAAACCAAGACATAGGCGGCGGCTATAGGGCCGCAACTCAAGGAGTATACACCCAAAGGACGATTGATATGGACAAGCTCATGATGTGAGAAAGAAAAGACAATGATGTGATTGATGGAGACTAGACGCGGGGCTCAAGGCAAAAGTAACATCAACATTGGTAAGAGCAATCGTCATAACCTGTACAATTATTATTCCAATGACATGATCGGAATCATGACATTGGACTAGGGGGACATGAAGGGGTATCCCCCCAAAAAGATGAAACGTAAGATCGGCTCAACTGCTAATCATTACAACCGCGACTCACTCAGGCTGAGGGCCAGCCGCGGCCCGAGCCAAGTCTCGGCCTCCCCCCAGCCGCGGCCCGAGCCAAGTCTCGGCCTTCCCCAGCCGCGGCCCGAGCCAAGTCTCGATCTCCTTCCAGCCGCGGCCCGAGCCAAGTCTCGGTCTCCTTCCAGCCGCGGCCCGAACCAAGTCTCGGCCCCCTCCTAGCCGCGGCCTAGGCGAAGTCCCGCCCAAGTAGCATAACGAACCCAAGTTGCCTTTATCCAGCGAAAAGAACCCAAGTCACAACTGAAAGAACGGATCTAAACCATAGCTGAGCCCAAGCCGCGGCTGGGGAGTAAGCCCGGAGCCGCGGCTGGGCATTGTACCACCGAGTTGATATCATCGCGAATAACACTTGTAAAACCTTCCCAAAGATTTGATAACCAAGAAAGCCACTCATTAGTTACAAAGGAATAGGAAAGAAACACGAAGACGACAAAACGAGCAAGGCCAAAACATTGGCAGAAGGTCAGAACAGCCCCCAAATCTCCAAGTCAACTATAAAGACAAACTACATTAATGCTAGTCAGAAACCCTTTGCATCAGAAGGGTATAAAACCTCTAACTCGGGAATTTTAGTCCCATATCATTGACCACAGATTTCCAAGACCACGTGATTCCTGTTCCCATATACCAACACTATAAATACTCTTTCATTCCACAGGTAGAACACATCCACTCATTCTCAGAACATTCTTACTACAAATTAGTTACCTATTAATTCTCTCTTTCAGAGTTCTCTCAACACAAATACTTATTCTCACGTCGGAGTGTGGTCTCGAGGAGAAAACCCTTTCTGCCCGAGGCGAGGCTCACGGTGTTGTTCTTGTCTCGCAGATACTCCGTTCAACCGAAGTATTGCTCAGACGAAGTCCAGCTCAGTCGAAGCCAAGCCCAGCCGCATCCTGCTCCCCAACAGTCAAAGTCAAGTTCCTGCCTGATCCTCGGTAGCAACCCCATTCTCGCACTGCTTCCCGGTCTTAATCACATCATTGCCAACATCCTTGGGGTGAGGAGTTTCCTGACCTGAATCCATGGTGGTCCTTCGAGTAACGTTTTGGGTCCCACGGATGGCGCCAAATGTTACTCGAGGCAGGTCAGGAAACTCCTCGAGTAACAAGGGCGGTTACTTTGTCATTGTAAAAAAGTCGTTGCTAGCATACATGATGGGCCAGATTGGCTTTATGGCATATGAAACAATAGTTGTTATAGCTAATGAAAGTTAAAGCATGCATAGATATTACTTTCTTTGGAAATTTTGGAATGTGGATATTAAGAGGTGAAATTAAATCTGGGATGTGAATTTGATATTAGCAACAAGTAACAGTTACATGTAAAAAAACCTAAAATTATAATGTGATATTTATTACTTATCCAAATGTGATATTTGTTTTCATTTATCTTTTAGTTTTAAGTATTTTTATAACGAGTATTTTGATCATTTTGTACACATTTAATAGAAACTTTAACCACCCTTCAAACTGGGATTCAACGTGTTATGTTTGTGCATTTTTGTTGCACTAAACATGTAGTTTGTCATACTAGATGTTTCAGCAAAACCATAATTAACTCTAAACTATATTATATTTACATACCCATTTAGGTGTGTTATGAATAGTATCCTATAAACCAAAACACTCGTTTTTAATTTATTTTTTTCGTAACAAATATTAACATGCATGTTGTTGAAATGGATTGTTATTTAATACGTCCGTTGCAACGCGCGGGTAATGACCACTAGTGATAATAATTCACATGTTAGGTATTCTTTTATATATGTGTCGTAAAATAAAAGTAATTTTACAAGTTTGGGTAAGTATAAAAGTTTAAAAGTTATTATTTCTTTCTTAAAAAACCTGAAATAAGAAAAATATATAAAGGTAATTGTAATAGAAAAAAATAAAAGTGTGGAAGTACTAATACTACTAATAATAAGATAAATAAAATAATGATAAATAATAATAAACTAAAATTGATGTACTAATACTTTTCTTTTATTATGAGTGGTCATTTTATATATTTTATAGTTTTTAAAAGCAACGGCTTGAACCACCACACCAAGTTCAATTTAATGTTTCTATTTTTGAAAGAATTATATGTCTTTATTCCACGTGATAAAATGCGAGCGAGATAGTATTATTTGTTTTCTTAGAATATTAATATATATTATTTTGATTGAAGCTCATTTTACGAATTAAATAGTTTAGTATGTTAGAAAAAAGAAAAGGAGGCTAGCGTGTTTAAACCATGAGGACATGTTCAATTTCATGTTTTATTTTGATAGAAAGGTATATATAATATTTAAGGTGGGAGGGGCTCTCTCATCATACGCATCACATCATATATCCACTACTCAAATTTTATTATATCACACTTCGTACTATGCCACAAACTCAACTTTGATGGTCATGATGTTGCCACACTATACCAATTACAACACTACACCACATACACAACCTCAAGTCGAGTTCTTGCAGTAAAAGACGAAATCTACGGCGTGGATTTGGGAGGTTATGTGGCGCGGGGCACATAGTTTTTATTGCTAATCGTAGTTTTTATTTTTTAAGAGTAATTTGTACATTTTAATACAACTAACAGATAAATTTAACGTTTGTTATTGTAATCGTTAAAACCGTAACAATTTTCAAACAAGTGATTTTAATGTAATAATTTTAAAAGTTTAGGACAAACGTGAAATGGAGCCATAAATGTTATATACATTGCACATGTATAAAATTATGCATCAGTTAAAAGTAACAACCAAATGACATAACATTTGAACAACACATAAAAACGCAATCTATATAAATTATATCGCACAACATGTTTGGTTCTAATTGTATGAGACGTTTGATTGGTGATGCACCACACATTACTTCTAAACATAGGCATTCCCTTTTACATATTGGATTTAAATCATTAAACCTAAGTTATATGGTTCTAAACTACAATCATTAGACATTTGATTACTACTATCATTATTCTCTTTTATGATCTTTCTATGTCGTTTAGTTATTCTCTTTTATGATCTTTCTATGTCGTTTAGTTAACAGTAATCATTTATAACTATTGAGAAAAGCTCAAATAATTGTACTTGTCAATTAAAGAGTTTATGCGTATCAATCATGCCTACAGCCAATAACAACATGAATTGATTTGTCTTGGCCAACTTGACTCTTAATGTTAAAAAAGAGTTCAAAGCACAGCTCGTTTAACTTGACTCGCGCATGGCTCGATAAATGAGCTTACTTTTACCTTTCATAGTGTAAATAACTTCAAAACTATATAAGTTAATGAACATTTCAAGATTGCTTATTGTACATTCTTGATTCGTTAGTGACATAAAATGATTACTTTTGTGTTCTTGATCAATTTCATACAACATATCTCAACAAATTCAGTTCACAACACAAACTTAAATGCAAATGATTACTTTTGTGTTCTTGATCGACTTCATACAACATATCTCAACAAATTCAGTTCACAACACAAACTTAAATGCATAGCCATTTGTGTTCATTTTAATTATGCAGTACTGTCATGATTATTTGAAATTTCTAGCATGCACGTAAGCATATATAGCACTTTATCTTTTTGGACAAGAGATGTATAAAAAATTTAGCTTATTTAGAATAAATATATAATGCAACTTTAGTTGATATTTTTCAAAGTTTTAACGTACACAAATTATTGCATGCATGCATGATTTGCAAAAACCTTTTAGAGATAAAGTAATTACTAAAGTGAAAGGTTAAGATATTAAATTGAAAATTAAGGCCTTTAATCTCCAATTATGAGATATCTAGTCAAGTCAAACTAAGATCGACCAAACTTTTATAAAGTATTACTTCTATTTCTTAGTGTATTTCAAATTATTGATTATTTTAGTAGAAATGCACAAAAAAGCTTACCTGGATTTCAACAATAGCCAATTTAAAACTATTATTGAAAATATAAATGTAACCAAGTTAATGTCTTGTTTTTTTAAGGCAAACTAAGAAGCATATTTATATAACTTTAGAACACCAAATAATCTTAATAACAACATTTTCATTAAGCTTTCAAGATTTAGACCTTTGATCCCTTGAATTAAAAGAAAACATCCTATATAATGATGTTCTATTAAAGATGTAAAAAAACTATATTTATATTTATAGAAATAAGATAATACAAGTACTTAATTAATCTACTTGAGAAAGAAAAGTAATATGTAAATGCGACACAATTTTGTTGATTGCAGTGTTATTGGAAGGTTCCTTCCTTGTTTCAAGGTTAACTTTTGATCTTTCGGCTCTAAAGATATGTTTTATTATTAACGTTGTTTGAATCAAAGTGGATACGTTGCTTTCAACAACTTGAAGTAGTTCCTTATCAATTTGATGGTGTTTTTTTAGTATTATAAATATTTCAAATGTTTGAATTTATTATAAATATTCTGAACCTTTTTAATTACGATAATAGAGCAAGGAGATAAAGACGAGTAGTAGTAATCTCAGTCTCATACTCAAAACTAGACCTTCTAGTGGATTTTCACTTACCTAGCTCGTTACATGGCGGTTGGGGAGTATTCCTATTAGTTCACTGAAAAATAATCGTTGAGTTTTCCAATTGCACTTCTTGTTATGTTTGATTTTTATTTAATCTTATAACTCAAATAATTAGTAATATAGAAATCGAAAAGTTATTGAATTGGTATGATATTGTATTACCCAAGGATAAAGTACATAATAACAAAAATAAATGTTTATATGTATTGTTCGTCTAAATACATATGATTTGGGTACTCGAGCAATTAAGGTACCACCTGATTCCATAGTTGTATTATACCCATGACAAATTATAAAATTAATGTTATACAAGGTCTCGTATCTAAGTACCTATTGTGAACTTTTTGGGTTTGGTTGTCGAGTTTAGATTCTTTTGTCATTAATCAAATATGATCAAGACAAGTACTCGTATTATTACATATTGATTAATGATTTTTGTTAGATCCTTCATCATAAACTCTTTAGAATGATCTTTTTAAGTGGTATAGGTACATTAATGATCGACTTATTGTCTCCCTCCACATGCAAATATGATGTTGTTACATATAAATGGAGAATTGGATGATATTTAGGACTTGGGAGTAAAAAAAGAGTGATGTTAAAAACACTATATATGCTTTTTTCTATAAAGGAAATTATATACTTGTTCATTTACATTTTTAATTCGTATATGAATATATATCGTTTATGTGCATTTTTATCAATTAACGTTGTAAGATGATTATACTACGTAGTAATCATCGTTCATACTATTTTCATTCTTAATATATATTTATATCTTTAATAATCACATAATCAAATATATATGCATATTCACATGTCATATATATGTTGGAAAAATGCAATTCAGATTTTGAAACTCGTTGTAACACTACTAATATTTCATATTTATAAATATTGATATTTAATTTATGATATATTAACAAAAAATGTCACAAAGAATGCATATACTTTGAATACAACAAAGCATGATATAAAACATTATATACGATAAAAAAAATATTATGTGGAATCCATAATTTTACGTAAGGTACCTTTTTCACATGTGTCGTCTTAATCAAGCGTAACGTCATTTGTCGTATTAATGTGTCGTTGGCTGGTGATTGGGTTGTCTTGGAAATATTGAATTTTAAGATAAACTAAAAAAAGCTCAATATATTATATATATTTATTATATTGCTAAGAATCAATAATCTTATGAAAAAGGAAAAAGATACACTAAACTATATTCCGTTTTCAATAACAAGTTATAATAATTACAAGTCTTAAATAATAACAATAATATTTTTTTATAGAAAAAGTTAACTTATTATTGTTGACCATAAGTCCGTTCCTTAATGCAAAATAAAATAAAACTAGTATTAAGTTCCTCGTGTTGCAGGGGACGTAAAACCATACTAAGTAGCATCAAATACACATAATCGTTAGCGACCACCAACCGAAACGTAGAATCAATGACACACCGCCGTTAGACGAAACGTAAAACATATAAAACAATAACTAAGTTGATATTGGACCAACGCGTTATGACGGTACCGTTAAAATGAAAGAGAAATAAGTGTAAAAGTGTTAAACTGCACATGCACACTGCAACATGTTAACTCGCAAAATTTAAACCGAAATATAAACAAAAAAATAAAATATAAAAGTATAGGGACTAAAGTTAAAAGTAAAAAAATATTTGAGGTAAATTGCAAAAGGTGTAAAAATATTGGGCCAAAATAAAAAAATTAAAGACTAGAAAAAATAAAACAAAAGTTGGGTACAATTATTAAAACATATTGTACACCCTATAATAAATAAAAAAGTTAGATAATTAATATATATATAATATATCATCCACCTAACTTAATGGGCTTTAAATTTTATGACCCATAAATTTTGCTGCGTGACAAGGCCTAGTGCTAAGTTATGTAACGGGCTTTGAGTAATTTGGGCTTATGTTAGCCTGATTTTGATTTACTTTTGGTGATAAGTTGTAGGCCCAGTTTTCTATCTATTACTTTTCTTGAACCTCGAAAGTTTATTTTGTTAGACTTTAGAGTCTTAGAGGTTTACCTGAGCCCATAACTTTGATTAATAGAAGGTAGTTTTTGCCTTTTGGGCCTTGTTTGGGTTTGCTCAACAAAAACCAAAATCAGTTTTAGTTAAATTGGTTTATATATAAAAAGATTCTTGAGGAGGTTTGACCGGCTTGAAAATCAGGTTTTGACCGGTATGGTTCGATTCAGGTTTGGCCAGGTTCAAGTTGGTTCCAACTTATAGCGTTACAAAGCGATATAGCCCTACATTTTAGATCAGTTCCTCACCGGTACTTGTCCAAACGGTTTCTAATCGTTCGCGCTTAAAGTTCAAAAGTGATTTCAGTTTATGAACCGGTTATACCCCGACCTCTAATCTGAAGGGCCAAAGTTTTACTATTGAAAATGATTTTCGCTAATATATTTTGGTACTTATTTTAGTTTTGTAGTTGAGTTTTCATTTATAGTTGAATTTTCGTGGCAAAATCGTTTGTTTCAGTTTGAGCAACTAGAGGTTGTTACAATTAAATTTAGTTCACAAACAATTAAACCTTTGTCGTCCTTTTAAGAGAATTATATAATTATAAAATTACATTGGTGACCTTTAATGTAACGCGATTGTGGGACAGAGATAATACTTCAAACTCCAACCCATGTCTTGTCTTAGAACCGGGAGTCAGCTACCTATGATGGGACGAGGGTGCCGTAGACTGGTTAGCGATTCCAGAAATACTAGTTTTAAAAATAAAAAAATTCACTTGACTTAGGTAGATAGTAATAGTGAGAAATCAATTTATTAAATCAAACTTTAAACACATTTTATGTATTACGACGATCGGTTTTCGTTAAGTATAAGTTTCAGTGCTTTGTATAATTTCCATATGCAGATGTAAATTTAAGAAGATTCATAAGTCCAATCAAATGAAAGTTTGCACGTGACATGGAGCATTTAAAGGTCACTAAATTATTCACGTGTCAAATTTATATCGAACTAAACAAGATTGAGCGACAATGCATATATACTTTCGAATAAATTGAGGGTTAAAGTTCTTAAATTGAATGTAACTAATCTTTAATCTCGCGCGTTGCAGCAGATTTTTCCTTCCTAATTAAGATTTAAAGCTAAACGTAAAAAAACAAAATGAGTGGAAAAAAACTCAAAATCGTCAAACAAAAAACAAAACGTCATTCCTTAGACTTGAACCCGGGTGGCGCTACAGCCGAAATGCATTTCTAAGAATTTATATAAACGGTAACTAAAGCATAGGCAAATTTAAAAAAAAAAAAAACTATGTTGCATAAAGGTGTATCGTGGTTTGGTGTTATAATCAAAAGAATAGAAAAGTTTATTGGGCCAAAAGTCCATTGCTAAATGTCAACTTGGGCCAAAGCTAAAACAATACTTTTGCATATAATTTGTGTGTTTTGGATCCAAGTCTAAGGAGTTAAGAATTGGATTCACTGGATATTTAAAGTTTTCTGTTTTGTTGTGATATATTTCTTTAATTACATTTAGGGGTAATGGTTTGTTCTTCGAATGTTGTTAACATGCATATGATAAATGGTTGTAGCTTCTTACTTATGTTTTCTAAAGCAATTAAATATTGGTTAAGTTACCTGGCTTAGAGCCTAACTTTTTGCCAAAGCCATCTACCATCAAGTTTCGAGTTACACTCGATTTCGTGTTTCAACTGTTGCTTTGATTTTAGGTGCAAATTCTCTGAATTTTCGTTAGATTTCTTTGCATTCTTGACTGACTTGTGATAGCTCATTCAATGATTTTATATCTAGTGAAAGTTGAAAATATAAATCACATAGTTTGAAAATCAAAAGAAAATTTTACCAAATCTCTTTTAACGATGACATATTGTCCTGAATCTTTACTTATTCATTATTCTTCAAAGACATCTTTTTTAATAAATCGCGTTCACATATTATTTCTACTTAAAAAATTTCATAACTAATACAATAAATATACATTCACACTTAAATCCACTTTTAGTGTTTTACCACCAATAACTTAGATTTTTTAACAACCACCAATAACTTAGATACATTGTCATTATTCATAACAAATTCTCAAATGTTAAATTCTCGTTAATCAAATCTTATGTTACCCGACATTTTTGACGTCATCCTTATTAATAGATGATTAATGGGGAATGGTTGGCATACCTCAAAGAGAGGAGAGGCCATGTATTTATACAATATCAAAGTACACAAACATACATGAAGAATACAGTAAAGACAATACAAGTCCATAAGAATAATCAAATACTAAGAGTGGTTAATATCCCCCCGCAAGCGAGAGGGAGGCGGCCCGAGCCGAAGTTGCCGACGAAACATTTCAAATTGAGGGCGAGGAAGAGCTTTGGTAAAAATGTCCGCGACCTGAAGCTTGGTAGAAATAAACTTGGTGTGGAGTTTGCCAGAGAGAACTAGCTCCCGAATGAAGTGATAATCCAAATCAATATGTTTCGCCCGCTTGTGCGCAACCGGATTTTGGGTGAGGAATAAAGCACTATTGTTGTCACACAGAAGGGTAGGGCGTCCAGTGGGGAGAACATGAAGTTCACGCAACAGTTGAGTAAGCCACAAAATCTCAGCGGCAGCATTTGCCATTGCCCGATACTCCGATTCACAGCTAGAACGTGACACAGTGGGGAGTTTCTAAGCGCTCCAGGAGACAAGATTCCCTCCCAAATATATAGAATACCCATAAGTGGAGCGTCAGGTTTCAATACAGCGAGCCCAATCAGCATCAGAGTAACCAAGAATTGAGGTGTGAGGACACCTAGAAAAGGTAATTCCGAAAGAGCAGGTGCCTTTAACATAACGCAGAATTCTCTTGAGCTGCTGAAAGTGGGCAACAGTTGGACATTGCATGTACTGGCTTACTTGATTTACAACATAAGAGATAACAGACCGGGTAATGGTTAGATACTGAAGAGCACCAACAAGAGAGCGATAAAGGGATGGATAATGATAGGGTTCCCCGGTAGAAGAAAACACGTCATTGGTGGCAAGCGGTGTATGAACTGGTTTGCTTGCAGTCATTTGACCTCGATCAATTATCTCCATGGCATATTTCGATTGAGTCAAAAAAAGACCATCGGGAGAATGAAGAACCTCAAGTCCAAGGAAATAACTCAACTACCGAGGTCCTTAATAGCAAACTCATGATGCAAGGTTTTGATGAAGTTCGTCATGACATCTTGTTGATTCCCCGTGAGAATTAAGTCATCAACGTAGACTAATAGATACATGATACATGGGCCACGTTTGAAGATGAATAACGAAGTATCCGCACGACTACAGGAGAATCCATGTTGTAACAAAAAGGCACTTAGGCGATGAAACCATGCACGTAGGGCTTGCTTGCGTCCATAGAGAGCCTTATTGAGACGACATACATGGTCAGGAAAACGATTGTCAACAAATCCTAGCGGTTGTTCCATGTACACGAGCTCACTGAGGTTTCCATGAAGGAAGGCATTGTTTACATCAAGCTGGTGAAGAGGCCAGTTGTTGATAATCGCAAGGGAGAGGACCACCCGAATAGTTGAGGCTTTGACGACCGGACTAAAAGTATGAGAATAATCAAGCCCAGGAATTTGGCTAAAGCCTTGGGCAACAAGGCGTGCCTTGTGACGATCAATGGATCCATCTGAAC
>BJCM01000429.1:0-13015 GCA_018326385.1 Flaveria bidentis | reverse complement strand
CACATACACATACACATACACATACACATACACATACACATACACATACACATACACATACACATACACATACACATACACATACACATACACATACACATACACATACACATACACATACATATATATATATATCCATGTGATTCTTCATACTCATTCACATGACTTTAATGACTCGTAGCAAGAGTGTCTCAGTCTCGAGCCTTAGGTCATTTTCTATCATGTTCTCTTACGTGTTGCATGTTGATCTAGTCTAGGAAATAAATAGTTAGAATCAAATTAGCTGATAACATAGCCCAACTCGATAGGGGTTTTGTAACATTTATCATCACACGTGGGACTTGAACAAACATTTAGTCATCTTAGGTTAGATTTAGTTGGTTTATATTTCCCTCACTCTTAAATGGAACCGGCGTTAGTTTTAGCCTTTTTTACACTTCTTACCTTCGAAGTCCTTCTTATATGTATTCTTGCTAACTTATTTTTGGGTCTATTTTTGGTTATTATCATATAATGTGTTCATTCATAGGTTTGATTTAGAAGTTGCTTCGTAGTTGATGGGCTTCGTCTGGCTCCTCATTGATCATTTGCTTATTCACTTATTTTTTTAGACAACATATATAGGTAAATAAATACATTAACCTTTTAGTCGTTTTAATCTAGAAACATTTTTTCAATCCATTTTATTTAACATTAACCTCCAAACATTGTTACCATCAAGTTAAATTATAAGACCATAATTCTTTTATTATTGAGAACGAATTTTCAACATATATTCTAGGGCCACAAGATTTGTTTGCCAAAGTTAAGACTTTTGGAGAAAACAAAAAAAACTTATAGTTATCAACTTAAGTTTATTTTTGTTTCATTTGCATATAGTTAAACATAAGCATAACTATTCATTATATTAACTTTGAATTAAGTTTATAGTCATTTCTTAAACCATGACATTAATAACAAATATCTTAGAGTTTCATTACAAATAACCATAACATGTTATTAATTGAAGTATAGAACATAATTTTGATATAGCATAAGAAAATTAGTAATTGTAAAGTTAAGGTTTTAGCTTAAGAAATAATTTTGTTCACTTTTTTTATATGGTGTTTCATTGTAGGGGGTGTCAAAAGAAATTGTTCAACCTAATCAAATCAACCAAACAGAATTAGATGATTGGTTAAAGAAAACTCAATTCCATTAAAACAAAGGATCATGAATTACATGACATTATAGATTTTTCTATTTGTACAACCTATTAAACATTTAGCCGGTTATAAAAACAAACATAAAAGCTTTAAATCCAAACCGATGAACACCACCTTGCTACAAATTTGGGTTCTTCTTTTTGTAATTAACGACGCCAATTAGACTAGTTCAGTTTAGATTTTCCAATTATGAATTCCGTTTGGTGTAGCTTTTGTTTCGATTGAAACATATTCAAAGCGAGGAAATGAAACCAAGGGAACCAAAATTCTAACTGATGAATACTCCTAGGTATTTCCATAGGGAGCTATTCATTTCAACTTTGGACTTACATATCATGCATTTTGTTGTGTACTTTAAGTGGATATATATAACTTAGTCTTATTTCTATCTTCACAGCATGTGATCAGTTGTTACTTTGAGGAACAATGAAAGGTGCACGTTCTAAACCTGATGAAAAAAGAAAGAATATTTTATAAGTCTATGTTGAAGTTTTGTATTTGTTTGGAAATCTAGCCCGAGTTATCTACATCCACCACACTCTTGTCCAAGCTCGCCATTATACCATGGGTCGTACCCTAATTATTCTTTAACTTCTCGACAAGACTTATCTGAAGTATTCACTAACTACCACATTTCTTGTATAATCACAAACTTATCAGTCATATTTGTTATTCTATATATCATTGACGTTGATATAAATGTCACATTCTTAGGGAGGAGGAACCGAGGGAGTGGGCAAATGGCGATATGACACCTCAATATGGCATCACGATACCAAGACTAGCACCACCCACTCTTCTTGGCAGGGCACGACAACCTTGAATTTGGTGTGGTTGTGCCAACAAAAATTGATCTGTTTATTAGTCTATTATCACTATATTCAAATTTAACAAACAATTTTACTTTTCTCTAATAACTATTATATAATAATTTTTAAAAATTTGAAAAACAATTTTCGCTTAATTATTTTCGTTTTGCTTATTTATTTTCTTGTTAACATCATGATACCATTTTTATACAAAAACTAAACTGTTTTCAAAATAAATATTTTTTGGTCTTGTAAGCGTCTTTGGCACATGCTTGGATTTAGTGGAGCATCTTTACACAACTCGACTACTCGACGCACAATGTTTATGATTTAATATAACATATTTACGCAACACGACCATCTAACAATGTATTTTATTGACATCTAATTTCTATTTTACAAAAGTAGTTATACATAACTGTATTACATTTTGATTTTAGTTAGGTTATCGTAATAACAGATGGTTAACAAATGAATCCTTCTCTAGTCAGGTTAACAAATGAACCCTCCTCTAGTCATTATTTATTTTAAATGTTTATTTTATTTATATAATTTAAAATTTTAATTAGTTTTTATTTAGTTTAAATAGTGAATGAAAGAATGTGCTTGGAATAGAAGGGATGAACATTTTAATGGTTTGAAGAGAGTTAAGGATGATATAAAAAATGATATGGTAATTACCAAGATGAGAGAGAATACAAGGACGGGATGGAGAAGAATAATGACTCTCTCTTCCCTTATGTTGATAAGTGTAAAAGTTTTAAAGTATTATGTACATTTTAACAAGAAACTTGATGGTTTCAAGATAGAGAGTCTTAAAGCGTCCAGTTGATAAGCTAAAAACCTTAGAAAAATAGATAAAGGCAAAGCAAAATTACAACATTAACATAAAAATGAAATAGAAACTATACTAGTGCTACAGCTGAGATGCTCTTGAAGCTCCAGTTTATCGCCTTCTTTTGCATCCTGGTCGATCTTTACCCATAATGAATTAAGAACTTTAATTTCTTCAATGATTTTAGTAGTTCCCATGTCTTTATTATATTGATTGATTCATTTCTTGCCATCTAAATGCACCTACAAGAGACAAGGATGATGACATGGATCATCTTTCGTATATGAGCATCACTAGAAACCGTCTTGTGTAAATCCGTGAGGTCTTTGAAACTAAATGCATAGATAGTAGGGACATTGCATCATTGACTCACTTGCAACCACACCATATTTGCAACTTCACAAGAAATAAACAAGTGCTCTATTGATTCTATCATACTCTCACTTGCAACCACACCATATTTCTTTATCCGAGAGTAAACCACTTCAGAAGACAGAGGTGAAACCATTGAAATATGTTTACTTTTGATACTTCAAGAGCAAGTTGCTCTTTAGAAGTAAAATATTTACTTTTGAAGTAGTTGTCTCTTTAATGTAAACTACAACGGTTTTAAGTAAGTATCAAACCGTTTCCTTGCATTGCGACAATTGATGGTATCATTCTACCATATAAAGTCAATTTTTAGTCATAACCACATACATGAACATTTTAACAAATTCCTTTTTGCTCTTGAATATATGATTCTTATTCGATTAAATAGTGAGTACACTTGAAATAATTAAATTTAAAAACGAAACTCACTCGATCATTAAAGAATCCATGCAATCGACAAGCACTTAAACTTACAATACTTCTTTTATTTATAACTACATTTATATCTTCTTATCGTTAAAAAGATAAAAAAAATTCTCTTGGCGTATAATTTTTTTAATAGAATCCCCATCTTTCAACTATTTTTATGTAAAAAAAGTTAACAATTTATGAAGAATTATTATAGGCGAAGGGTATAAATGGAATTAACGCATATTTCCATCCCATCAGTAGACAAAATTGCCAGCAAGTCGGTGACCAATCGCATGCATTTATTGAAGCTGTTCCATCATGAATGCGATAGCCAATCGTATGACGCGTATTCATTCACGCGCTCTCCGCTGCGCGTGGGATGCCAGCTCTTGTGTCTATTTCAAAGACTATTGAGTCTCTTTTGTTTTGTCTCTTATTTACCATAAAATGGAACCCTATACCTACTTTCACATCATCAGTTTCTTCTTTTTACTCCACAAGCCCTTTGTTTATACAATATTTACTACAACAGTCCCTCTGTGGTTAAAAACTATATTTATTTTCTTCGGTAATCCACCTCTATTAGGGTTTTATTGTGGTATTTTAAGGTTTTTTTTTATTATTTAGAAAAAGTTGCTACTAACATATACATTTGAAAACAAAGGTCTTTTACTTATAGTTTTAAAGGAGTGTAATTGTATTCAAGCTTATTAATGTTTATTGGTTTTGATATTAAGCATTATACACTAATGTTCTTAGTAGTTGTTACGCATTGTTAATTTTAATGGTGTTTAGAAAAAACAATAAACTATTTAAAAACATAAGAATGATTTATTTATTTCAACAAGAAACAAATGATTATAATAAAATGGTAGGTAAACGCGCAACAAGCTACGTCGCAACCCAATTGTGTCAAGAGCAAAAATGATAAATACGTGTTGATTCTTTAGATAGGAAAGTAATTATGCATGAACTATTGAATACTATTTAGAAAGTCCATAGCTAGTAGGGCTAGGAAAACCAATTGTGTGAAAAGCAAAAACAATAAAAACATATTGATTCTTTAGATAGTTAAATTGTGTTTAGTCAGTTTTTGAGTCTATACGAAGGGACACTCTTGTAAGATCAATGCATACATGTTTCCCATGCCCATCTAAATACAAGAATATTAGGTGACCGTAGAGTAGATCTCCTTTCAAATGGATTCGTTTGAAAATCCATTATAAACTTCTTTTTAGCTCATAATTTATGCCCAATTTAGAAGATCATATAGAACATCTCTAAGCAAATCATACTTGTATTAAATCCATGTAACTCCTTGCAATGGATCGTATTAACTATTAAAGCTTAACTTATATATACAATTATGTTTGTGATTGCTTATTTACACGGAGTTTGAGAAGTTAGAATTTTTAGCTTTTTAAAAACTCTTTTTCCTCCTCACATCTTCATCTCCATTCAAACACATTTTCACTTCCTTTCAACTTATTTTTTTTTTCAAAAGTTAAAAAGAGTTTTCAATATGCAATCCCAAACACAATCATTAGACCTTAAAGAAGTGCATAAGGACCTTATTAGCATTTCTCTGAATGTTATGTTGGTAAGGTTCAGTTTGTTAAAGGCTAAAGCTGAACATATATAGCATTGATATTTTACCTTTTATATTTTCATACTAATAAGTTTTGGTTCTAAATAGGTTGTTAATTTGGTTACTATAGAAGTTATTTGGTTAATTATCTCTTACCTACTCATATTTTAACCTAGGTGGATTCAAGCAAATTTCAATTTATAAATTCAAATATGTATTCAGTCAATAAAATATCATATAAATCATATTAATCTAAAAAAATAACCAGAAACTATTATGTAATCTATAAAAGTTATAATAAATTCTCTTGACATATAACATATTAAAACATAAAATTATAAAGGTTTATAGCATCTATATATTTTGGTTGATTAAGTTATTTTACATATTATAACCATATCAAAACCATGAAAATCAGTTATAAAATATTATAACCAGATCATCAGTTTCTCTCTTAGTTTAGTTAACTTTGTTCAAATTTTCAATTATTTTGGTTTCATCTTTTAATTTCAATTATTTGATTTTTCTACTTAGCACTAACATAGGTCTATTTAGTAACCATGACACCCTATTCTTTCTACGTTTTCGCCCAACTTTTATAAGGTTTACACAAAACTAACGTTTTGTCCCCATTTTATCGTAGATGTGAACTTGAAAATCAACAAACATGCCGTGATATCGTACCCTTATCATCTCCGGCAATTTATTTATAAAATGTTCTAATTTCATAGATGGGAATTTTGTACACTAGTATTTTCTTTATATTAATTATATTAATAAAAATCTAAAAATCTTGTTCTTATAATATTCGAGTGCAAACATTGGGTACTTAAGTTGTTGTGGTATTTAAGATTCGGACAAATCATATCATGACTAGTAGTACTTAGTTTGTACTTTATTCCTTAATTTTTGATGTTTGTTGTTTCATCCCATGAATCTTTTATCTCCTTACAATTTGGTAAACTATTTCATTAAAGGAATAGTATTTGCTTTATTTTAAAAGGGGAATTTTGTAACTATTCTTAAATTTGAAAATTATTAGTCCAATCAAGTTTTATGTATAATATAAAACTTATATGTTATTCTATACTATTTTCTAACAACTAGGTTTTCCCCCCGAGTCCCCATGAGTTTAGACAATTTTTGCATACGTAACATTGTGTTACTTTAATTGTTATCTGTCCGGCTTACCGGAAATCATAAAATCGAAATTAGGTGGTGAAATTATAAAAATACTAAACTTTAGTAGCCAACTTGAAAAAATAAAACAACACTATAAATAGTTTAGCGGTCATACTCCACTAAACTTTAGTGTTCAAATTCAAAAAACAAATTGTTGACCAAACTCTAAGATCTTAAACTTTAATGACCAAAGTTACGCGCTACGTGATAGGAGTCTGGTCTATTTTCCCACACAAAGGCCGCGTTACTTTGTTTATCTGTCAAGCTTGTCGAAAACCATAAAATCAAAGTTTAGTGCGCGGAACACAAAAGTACTAAACTCTAGTGGCCCAATCTTGAAAAAAATAAACCTTAACTATAAACAATTTAGTGATCAAATTCTAAAATCTTAAACTTAAGTAACCAAAGTCAAATAATCAAATGTTATAATTAAAAGTGAAAATACCTAAAACTAATGTGGCTAAAATCTAAGGAATCAAAGTGTTAATATTCATTTGTCTTTGAAGTTTATTATAGAGTAATTACATTTTTCTACTTCATCCAGATTAACCGTGAAAACGATAAAACTATTCTTCTACTCACACAAGAGGCTAAATGATTCTTCCCACAAAAGGAGCTACTTCTTGTCATTTAATCGACTTTCTCGTGAAGTTGTTGCATGATTCATTCTTTTTCAAAAGCCGTTGTCAATCTTAAATTTTGTTAGGTTAAATAGTTTTTTTTAAATAGGGGGACGTGATACTATGATTTGTACATCTACATAATTGACATATGCACCACCAAGGTAGGCCATAAGCAACTTATGACACAAACTTCAAACTTATGTGGCCGTACAAATTCGATTTTAGCATTGTATATTTGAAAAATATAGTGACAAAAATGACTTTTTAATACTATTAAACTTGAAATTATTTTTGAGTAAAATGTCATTTTCATCCCTGTCGTATTATTGAATTTGATATTTCAATTCAATTTTTTTTTGTTATTTCAATCACTGTGGCAAATTCAACAAAACCATTAAAGTTACATATCATTTTCATTTCAAAACATAATTTTTTGGGATATGTGTTTTAATCAATTTGTGGTTTGTGTACTTCTTAATAAGACATTTGTAGCAAGCTAAAAAATGTTCAAAATAGAACTAAGGTGAATAAGATACAATAGTTAACATGATGTGTTTGAAATGAAAATGATTTGAGAAATAGGATAAGAACACATATCCCATAACTGAGTAAACAAACCTTGAAGTACTATATCAGTAAAAAGCTAATATGTTTGGTAAGCTGTCAATTTTGTTTTACTCAAACACCTATGAACCTGTAATGGGGTTGAGTATCTTAGTTGCAAATGGCTCAACTTGTGCATGTCCATGACCTAACAAACATTAGCCAAATTTTGCTCTAAACCATAATCTTTTGAGCAAATTCCTCTAGTTTAAACTAAGAAGATTCGCTTTGGCGAGTAATCTCGTCATTTGGTAATGAGGTTTTGCTTAATAGCTCAGATTGTACCAATAAGTTTGTTAGTAAAGAGAAAAACATTATTTAGTTTGTTTGTAACTTGTCAATTAAACCATTAAATTACATTTCAAGCATTCAAGGTAATTTATTTGTTTAATACATTTAAATTATTTTGAGTGTTATCCACATGAGATGACAACAACACTACCTCAATTCTATATATCAAAATAATGCACAAACACATAAGAGTTTCCAACAACTACAACATGTGTTATTTGTGTGTGATGGAAGGTAGACATGTTCTTTTACTAGACATAAAATCTATTTTAAAGAATATATGTTAAACACAACCTCAATCATTCTTCTTCATTTGTTGTATCTATTTAGGTTTATATCTAACTTGACCTGCGTTGCAGCGGAGATGTAAAATCATGAAAAATTAACGTCAATACATTGTCTTGAACCCACACATTGAAAAGGACGTTAAACAAAACCGGAGCATCTTCGATACATTCAAAATTTTATATAATGCGTAAAACCCTGGAAAAAACACATTGTCACGAACTTACGCATGCCAAACGCCTTAAAATGTGTAAAATATGAATAGTATCCAATGTGAGTAAACTACTGTTGCCTTTATTATTATATAACGGTACCAATATTTTTCAGATGATATCAGTTTTACTATACCATAAATTCATATTACTTTTGATACACATAATACTATATTTAAAATACAACTCCGTTTTTAACACTTACCATACCGGTACTTTCTCGAAAAATACTTCCTCGAAAAAACTAGACGCACCAACATATTCTTTTTAAAGAACTTTTAAGGAACGAATCTATTGAAAGAAAAGTAAAATTAGTAAACTATAAATGAGCTAAAAGTATATATGTATATATATATATATATGTATATATATATGTATATATATGTATGTATATATATATGTGTTATATTTTATAAGAGGTAAAATGAAATTATAAAATTAATAAAACATGATGTAGTAATAAAAGTTAACAAAAATAAGTAACAAGAAAACTTTAACTAGAAGTGTTATAGACGGATGGAAAGAATAAAACATTAAACAAAATAAGATGCATATCAAGTTTTACCTTACGCAAGAAGTAATTGTCTATGGGTTTGTCTTTTAAAAACTCATATAAAGGCCCATAAGTGATAAGGTAAAAGGAAAATAACATAGTGGGATTCGTGCTAATACTCTGAAGGAAATTAAAAGCGTGAGTTGTACATTGCACATCAAGGGTTTGCTGTTTGCAAATTGTATATATATACAATATGTATGTAGACTAGTTTGAATTATTTATTTCTTCCATGTATGATATTAATTTATAATTACGAATAGTATTTTCCTACATTACTTCAACACCGCCATTATTATTCATTCTTAGGTAACTTTCATTCTTAAATCATGAAGATGTAAGTTAATGGTGTAACATATAGAGCTAACAAATGGAGTTTAGTTGATATAATTAACCCATTTATAAGAGTAAACACATTGCTCCATTTTGTTATATCGAGAGTGTACATGTAAGTCGAGAGATATAAGTGAGAGTGAGTTTTCTGTTCTCATTTTGTAAAGTCAAGTCGTGAGACATGAATGAAAATGGTGTTTGACCACATGCAAGTATCCACTATAAGAGCATTCTTTATAATATTATGGAAATCGTATCATGAGTGAATATGTTAATCTTGAACTCCCACATATTTGTAACAAAAGAGTCCCAAAGCCATGGTCTAATAGGGACTACTTTACTTATTACGAAAAAAACAAAAAAACAAAAACAGAGATAAGCATGGTTGCCCATGCGTTGCGATGTGATCACACGTAGTGATACACTTGTGAACTTTTCTACACACGGTGCAACATGTCTGATGTTGTGTTATGGAGCGTTTGTGAATTTAGTTACACGTATTGCCGCAGTGATACTAACATGAGTAGATACATAAAAGAAATGTATGATATAATTAAGTGCGTTTTGTTTTTGGAGACTAGAACATATAAGAAAAAATATTATGGTCGCACACTATGGCCTATGATTTTTAAGAAGGTACTTTTTGCAAAAATATGAAGATGAAAGCTATTTAAATTAAAAAAAAACATTAGAAACGTGAAGAAAAAAGCCAAAAAAAAAAACTTCAAAAGAATATGCAAGCCGTGGGGTTGGAACCCAAGTGTGTTGGCAATAGCTAAACCAGCTCAACCAGTGTAGCTCTTTAGATTATGCCTTAAAACAATGTTATTTAACTTGTGAAAAACACGTAATTGATAAAAAAACAAAAAGTAGAAAAACAAAATGAAACGGATCAATAACTTCGCATGGTAGGCCGTTTGGAAACCCATCAACGTTTTTAATTGAGTGTATATAGAATGTAATCATGCAACCAATAAAGATGAAACAACTTGATGATAAAATTCTGAACTTTAACAAGAGCATCATATTCAAAAAATTGTCCAAATTTAGGATAAAGGTCTCCTATTGCATGCACACGTTTATATCGATACGCAAAACTCATGTTAGTTCATATATGTTGACTAGATAAACAAACAAACATACTTATCAATATCACATTCATAATTAGGGTTTGTGAAGAATGGGATGAACCTAGAATGGCAGCACCCAATGAATCTTCTTTTAAAAAACTTTTTTTTATATATTGAAAGATACAAGTAGCCTATAGTATATGAGAAAATAAAAGGGAGAAAAGAAAAAGGATCACTAAACACCTATTAAGTAACCTACACCAACACTTTAGAAGAAAATAAAAATATTATAAATTGTTGTTTGTTGTTGTTGTTTGTTTTTCTGTTGCAGTTGATGTTGATGTAGTTATTGTTGTTGTTGGTGTTGTTGTTGCTAGTGTTAATGCTCGTGCCACTATTGTTGTTTTTTTAATAGTCGATTGGACACACTCTTTTTAAACTTCATAATCAATGATTAAATCAAACTCTAGTAAAAAATGTTAGAAGGGTATTAAAGACATTGCCATTTTTGTTGACTTTTTTCAAGTACTCTTACTATTCACTTAAAAAACCTGCCATAAATTTTATCTACGACATTATTTTATTTATTTGAATTACCATAAAACAAGTATAATATCATTAACTATAAAAATATTTTTTACACATTGCCTTTTGTTGTGATTCCTTCTCATCATTGTGTTTTTTCTATTCATCATTTTTTATTTTCGTTCAACATTATGTTTGTTTTATACTTGATTGTTGTTTTGAAAATAACAATTCTAAAAAATATAATAATGAAATAACATTATGGTGTTTCTTGACGTATTTTACTAAGGACCAAAATACTTTTCACTTCTAAACAATAATAAGATGCATGTCAAGTATTTAGACATTAATATTTTTAGATTAAATATTAGTTTTACTATAACTTAATCCTATTATTATAAGGCCATCAGCTATTATTATTAGGTTCAAGTTAAAGATGTTTTAAATCTAAGAATATAAAGAGCTCTTAAACAATAATCTTTAAAATCAATGGTTAAATGAAATTGTAGTTGAAAGTTTGTTAGAATTATAGTTAAGACATTGTTACTTTTTCAAGTAATAATTTTTTTAAAATATTCATAACTTTAATGTACGACATTAATTTTTTTTATAAATAAAAACGAATGTTTATTATCTTTAAAATGAGCATAGTATCATTACATATATTATAGATATTTTTTACGTTTTACATCTTATTGTGATTCTTTCTATTCATTGAGTCTTTTTTGTTCGTCACAAAATGAGTATAGTATTATTACACATATAATAAAAATAATAACAAAATTAAAACAAAATGATGAAAAACGTAAGACCTTATGATAAATGCACATAACACAATAATGAAATTTGACCCAATAACTAGACATATCAAACATAACGACATCACGTATTTAACACAAGAACTTGATGTATTTGATACAATACTAAAAAGAGAAAATTACCAATATAACTATTTGATCAAGTAAATTTACAATTTTTGCCATGTAACATGGACTTTACCATATTATTCCACCAATGAGAGGATGCCATGATATCGCTGATCAGCGATACCAGAGCATGTACATATCGCCCATATCTCTGACCAGCGATATTCGATGCTAAATTAAAAAAGTCAATGGCTAAAATGATAACTTTGTTTGGTCAAATGACTAATTAAGTAATTTTCTCTAATAAAAATGAAAATTTTCAAAAAAATATCATTTTTACCTACACTTTTCTTAGAATGTTCTATCTAATAATTTCTTTTCAAAACATCCCATTCAGACAAAACGTTGATGCCTTTAAAGACAGATGTAGACGCCTAAGCCCACTACAAATCAGATACTTAATTAACACAGACATCTAACGCTTTTAAAATAAAGTTGTCCGCCTGCAAATTGGAGTCGCCCCCTTCCAAAGAAAATGCGGCAACCTCGACACCAACCTCAATGCAAACTTTAGTAAGTTAAACTTTTGAATTTAATATTAATATAATTAATTGTTACTCATATTTTATTTTTTATAACTACTAAAATATAATGTTTTATAAAATTTTAAATATACCCTTACGACGTACTTACTTTTATCTATGTCCCGACGTAAATTTTATCAAAATTGATTCAAGCCAAAATTTTATATCCAACGTTTTGAATAAGCAAGTCCTCATGGTATATTTGAAATTTAATAAATAGTTATATTTTAAAAGTTATAAGAAAAAAACAAAATATAAGCATAATTAATTATAATAATATTAAATTATACTCAAAATTGAATCTCAAATTGCAAGAGGCGGCCGACATGATTTGGAGGCGAACACCTCTGTTTCGCAGGCGTCTGTTCTGTTGGTCACGTGTCAGTTTTTAAGAGGGTGGTTATGTGGGTGCTCGCGTTCTGTTTTGGGTGACACCGACATCATTTTAAAGGGGGAAATTAGAGAAATAAAAGGCAAAATGGACATTTTAGACAATTTTTCAAACTTTAAAAAATATTATAAAAAATACATGTCTAAATCTTTGATCTTTATTATCATCTTTAGGTTAAGTATCTCTTTTATTACAACTTATTATTATTATTAGTGTTGTTGTTGTTGTTGTTGTTGTTGTTGTCGTTGTTGTCGTTGTTGTCGTCGTTGTCGTCGTT
>BJCM01000428.1:0-14241 GCA_018326385.1 Flaveria bidentis | reverse complement strand
CTAAACCGCAATACACTGGTGATTTAGTAGACCTAAGAGAGGAGGCCGGGACTGCTGATGATCAAGGAAACAAATTTGCTTTGGCGTTGTTTGCAGGCCCAGCTGCAAATAATGGGAATGGAAAATGGGAAGCGTTTGGGCCCAGTGGGGAATCGGAAGTGACATCCGCCTGGCAGAATCCAGCTGCCGAGGCTGGAAAAGCTGACTGGGAACTTGCACTGGTGGAAACCACCAGTAATCTAGAGAAACAGAAGGCGGCAATGGGTGGTGGGCTTGACCCGTTGCTGCTAAATGGAATGTACGACCAAGGAATGGTGAGACAACATGTGAGCACCTCTCACTTAACTGGCGGCAGTGCTAGCAGCGTGGCGCTACCAGGAAAGACGGCTACACCCGTTTTGGCACTCCCAGCTCCTGACGGGTCCGTCCAACCCGTTGGTGGAGATCCATTTGCCGCCTCATTAAGCGTCCCTCCACCAGCCTATGTCCAAATGGCGGATGTAGAAAGCAAACAGCGGTTGCTTGTTCAAGAACAGATGGTTTGGCAACAGTATGCTAGGGATGGAATGCAAGGTCAAGGTAGTTTGACCAGGATCAATGGCGGTGGATATGTTGCTCCGGGACAACCACCGATGATGCCTTATGGTGCTCCGCCGCCTGTAAATGGAGCCGGGTACTACTATCCTACTTACTGATACATGTTTGTTGTGTATTATGTACTCTTTTATTATATATATAGCTGTGTTCATTTAATTCCTGCAGGTTTGCACATCCACAATATTGAGATTTGTTGGCATTTTTGTAATTATTTGCTGTTATAATAAACAGTTATATGTTGCTTCTTTTGTGATTCATCAGGGAACTTGAAGGTTGTGGGTTCGAATTATGAAAATAGCTTTTTTTATAATTGCAAGGTTAAACCGCGTACATCAAATCTAAGTTGACTTATAATCCCTTTTAATAACATGGAATAAAAAAGTTAAAAATTTGAGAAGAAACAAGCATTGCTGTGCTGAGCTTGGTTCTTAAGGGTATTGACACATTCATGACATTTAACATTCCATTAATTGTCTTGTAAAAATCGTTTTCACTCTCCACCTCTTCTTCACTCCATTGTTTATTACTATGCAATGTCATGTGTGTCTATGAGCACTCACTTCGTCACTCCTTTCATGCTTTTTCATGCAAATAAACCCATCTAATACAAACAAATAATGAAATAAGTTAAAAATTTTAACAGTTTAAAATTTAAATTTATAAATTATAAATGCAATGACATAAGTTAAAAAGTTAGGATAGAGTGGCGATTAAGTTGTTCTCATAATATAATAATATATTTAATTAGAAAGGCCGGTGGCAAATCAAAACCCCCACTCAAGTTTCGTCTTTAGTTTTATTTACGTGTCCGTGTCTATGTAAATTTAAGTTCGTCCTGTTTTGACGTAAATTTTGTTTGGAAACTAGTTGGGTTAAATATTAACTTGTTTTTTGCTAATTTTTATGTATGCTTTAAGTCGTATCACGTTTCGACATAGTTATAATTTGAACAATATAGTTTTCATTTCTTGATATAAATTCGAGTAACTATAAGTTTTGCCGTAAATTTAATTCGGAGACGAGTCGAGACAATTATAGCATATGCTTTCATGTTGTGTACAGTGCCGCAACAATGTGCGGGTATATTTACTTGTTACTTTTAAAAAGAATAAATATTTCTTAACATGACAAATTTATGAAAAGATTGTTGGTAAAACTTTTTAGTAAAGGGACCAGAGAAAGAGGTTTTAACATAATAACATTAAATAGTCTAGCGATCTTCTCATTATAGATAGAAATCATGCATAATGTCTCCCTAATTTTTATAAGAATCATCTCTCTAATGAAGCTAGATTTTTTGTAAACGTTTAGAGTATGTTAAAGATAAAAAATAATAAAGCTACCAATACCAATGAGCTAAAATACATGAATAGAAAAGAAACCAATAGTCAATGATCTCTTGATTCAAAAGGAGATGGAAGACTTTGTATTTTTTGAATGTCCAAGTATCTAACATTGATAGTAACGAATTATTAATCACCAGGTGTTACTAACTTTTAACAACTAATTGACCGTTCAAAAAAAGAACCAATAAGAATTAAAAAAATACATCAAGAACTCCACTAGATTTTCAGAATTTCCTCTATTTTTTATTCAAAGGAGCGAGTGATTTTATATCCCCAAAAAGATTGAAACTTTTTGCTCCAATGCACGAAAGCATCTAGCATTTTTTGCTCTCCAAATACACCACAAACTAGTAAGGAAGATAACATAAAATATGTTTTTAGGCCGTTCACAAGCTACATATCATTGAGTAATTCAATAACATCTTCAAGCGTGGACACCGTATCACGCAGTAACTTGCACCAATTAAATATTTTGCCCTAAACTTCACTTGTAAAATCACAATATAACAAGATATGATCAACAGACTCTAGTTTGCAGATGCAAATATTACAAACCGTAGTAGTAATGACTCCCTGTTTTCACAAAGCCACCTCGGAGGGGATGCATCCATCAAGGCCCTCTACTTAAAAACGTTGATTCTGATGGGAACCCAGATAGACCAAACAAAACGAAAATTGATTGAAAGTAGGGAGATAGCTTATCTTTGTCCTAAAATATCATTAATTCTCACTAACGAAGGTAGAAACTATAGTTACTCTTTATCTATGATTTGGCATGAACCACCGACGGTTATTCTTTTATTATGCTAAGATTAATCAACATGTGATCAATCATTCTGTTATCCCTAAAATTCAAGTTTAAAAGGGCGCTAACCGGTTGGGTAATTGCTAGTCAATTGGTCCTTGCGTCATGGCCACATATCTCAAGTAACCTCATCATTCAGGAGTATTAGCTACTTCCTACAGGATCAAGTTGTTTAATATCAACTTCAATTTCAACCTTAAAACCCAACATTAACCAAAAAAATCTTACATAAAATTATTTTTTGTTTATAGAAATACCGATACTAACAAGGAATTACACCTATGTATGAAGATTGAACTATACGGACACAAACTATATTAAACCTTCAAGCGATTTGATGCAACATGTTGAATCAGTTTTTGTTTTAGGCATTTATTGCTTAATTTAGAACAAACAATTTGATGCAACATACTAAACCTTCAAACCCTAACAAAATTAAGCAAGTGTCTTTGAAATCAAAAGGTTATGATACTACTTTTGAGCTAAGACAACTGTGTATAAGTAACAGTCTCTCGACAAATACAGAAAAAAATACATTACCCACTTCAATAAACTCATATATTTCTTATACTAATTATCATTACATACCATCATACCAAAAGAACATGATATATTGTAAATCAGAATGAGAGATTAGAGATAATAATCAACATTTGAAAGCATTGAAGTTTGAAATTCTAAGGTTAACTTTAGTCGGTAAAGGCCAACAAAAAAAGTAATATAACTATAATTTGTAATGGGTGAGTTTCGAACATGCGTCATTTGTATCTAAAGGAGGAGGTTGTTCCAAGTATTACCACTGAGCATGGTTTATAAATTGTTAAAAAAAAAAGAATCACCAATACGCTTTTATCTATACTATACTAATAAGCATTTGGGAAGGATAGAACGATAATTTTACTTAAATTTTCAATGTTTTAAGAAGTACAAACTGTAAGGCATAGTGTATAATGCTTTAAAGCACACTAAACTTTGAATGAATTTTTCCATTTTTGTTCGTGAGAGTTGTTTTAGTCAACGAGGGTGAGTCTTCAAGTGAGCTTCTGCTCTCGGCTAATACTCAGGTGAGGGTTTTGGTCTCTAGCCTTTCTTTTTATTTTCAACCATCAAATTATTTGATTTAAATTTCTGAAATTATGAAGTTGGAATAAAGTTGATTTCAAATGGTTGTTGTTCATGAAGTTTAAATAAAGTTGATTATGAAGTTTTGATAGATTGAAAGGTCATGAATAGGTTAATTATGAAGTTGGAATAAAGTTGATTTATGAAGTTTGTTTCTATGCATTTTGACATTCATGTAGTTACTAAAGATTAAAACCTAATGAGTTATAAAATTTCCCCTGCTTTAAATAGGATGTATAATGCTAGTAAGATTCGATATTCCACTCTTATGTAAAAAGGGTAAAGAATGTATCATCAGCTAACATGGCATAATTACTATACAAAAACATAATAAACTTTTATAAATTATTATACGGATAAAAAAAATATAATAGAATTACCATACAATATTTATAAAATGATCGATACACTTATAGAAAGCGAGCACTTCATTGCAAATTCTCATCACCGTCGCATCGCGCGGGACACTCTTATTAAAATAGAGCTGCAACTCAAGCATGTAAAACTATTAAAATAAGAATGTTAAAATGCTACGATTTATATATGTTTATGTCTTGATGATGGTTGTAAAATAGTTAAATTACTATAGTTTTATATATGGAATATGGAAGGCAAATACATGTTTTTTTATGTTTGTCGGTTGTAAAACAGTTTAAATTTACATTAACCCCGCCGCAAGGTCGTAGGTTCAAATCTTATATCTTTGTTTATTAAAACAAATGTAAGTTAAACTAATAGAATACTATACATTATATCACTAGATGATTTGATAAACTAAAACAACGAGTACCACGTTGTAAATTATAGTGGCCGTTGCATTGCTAGTTTGTAATCTACTTCATAATCATGGATGATCCAAGTATATATAAGTTGAACGTTAAGCCAAAACAATCAGGGTATATTCTCATCGCGCTTTATCTGTACATACTGTTATTTCTTTTGTTTACAATAAAAAACCTAAATATAAATCTAATGAGAAATCCCAACCTCTTGCCACACAATTTGATTACCTATTCCAACCATAAAAATCCAACCAACAACCGAGGAATCTTTAGAGACACACGTAAACACCTAAGAGTCACTCACAACTCTCTCCACCGTTCTATAAATTGAATCCTTAAACTAAATCAGTTTTGTACACATTAGTTAACACACCCTTAAATTGAATATTCGAAACCACTTATCTAAAACAAGAATGATGAAAGAGACAACATGAAAAAGATGAGTAGGAAGAGGTGAGAGTCTATAGGGAAGAGAAGATGAGATATGATATACGAATGCTTGTATGAAATCCCATAGATACAATAGTATGGGGCTGTTTGTTTGGGTCTGACCCGGCTGACTGGCTGACTCGGTTAGCCGGTCAGCCCGTTTGATACGCTTAAAATCAGATCTGACCGGGTGCTTTTGGTCTGGCCCGGACCTGGATTTGAAACATGCTGACCGAGACCAAGGTGATGCTGGAGGTGGTGGCGATGATGCTGGAGGTGGGTGGAAGAGGCGGTGAAGAAGATGGATGAAGATGAGATGTTTAGAGGTGATTTGGTTAAAGGTGATTTATATATAAGGTGATTTGCAGAGACGGTTTTTGAGTCAGTCAGATACCGAATCAAACAACCAAGTTTCAGTCAGACACAAACATTTAATTGAGACAGTTTCTGACTCAATCAGATATTACTGAGTCAGTATAATCAAACGGCCCCTAAGTATTTTGATGATTAAACGACCAGTCTAGAAACATAAAGATACGAAAGTATATTGATGATATCATACATTTGAAAAAAATTAACCTACATATATAATTTGTTAAAAAGTTAAATGAAGGTATACATAAATTACAAGAAAGTATAATAAAGTCGTATACTTCACTTAAAAAACAAAAAAAAATACAAAGAATCTTAAATTTAACCGTGAAAAGGAATATGCTCACCAATTTTGAAGAGATTGTGTTAACCGTTGGATCCAGATAGACGACTTGTAAGAAGAAAAGATAGTGCCACGTGGCATTATCAAATATACTGATTGCAACTAGCATTTATGACCGACGCTCCACCAGATTCAACCTCCAACTCAATCTCCTCTTCACTCTATTTTCTACTGTGTATCATACATTTCATCACACACCCTCTGTCACACACAAAACTCACATATCATTTTCACTTCTAACAAAAAAGATTCAATTTTTTTCAATCAAAGATCGATCTATAGGGTTCTTTACAACACCCCCTTCTCTGTTAATGGACTTTTGATCTTTATCTGCTACTGTAGGTGAGCGTCTTTGGGTCTTTTTAGTACTTCATATCTCAAAATGTGAGATTTGTGGCAATGGGTTGAGTGTGTATATGTTTAATTTGTTCATTTGTGATTTGATGGTGGGAATCTTTGGATTTGAGTTGAATCTTGCAGATAGAGCATTGGATCTGTTCGTAAGTTTGAAGATCTAGTTGTGGGTAGGTGTATTTTGGCTAGTTTTTGGATAGAACTTGTGTGTTTTGTTAGATTTAGTTTGTGAAGTGAGTAGGTGGTGTTATTAAGTTTGATTCTTTAATTCATTGGTTGATGTTTGTGTAATGGAGAAATGTAAACTAGGGTTTTCGGATTCATCTGTATTGTTTGTTTCTTTGATTGAATCTGATTATGCAGAAAAGGACATACTAATCTGTTTGTATTATTTCCCTACATAAAGATTAGTTAAAATGAAGGGTCATGGCCTACTCAAAATACTTTGCAAAATAATGTTTTTGAAGTGATTATTTGGTGCCATAAGTTTCAATCTTTAGTTAGTTATCTACAACCTTAAAGTGTTAGAAGAATCATACTTGAGTAAGAAAAAAACTGATTTTATTCAATGTCTTAAGCTAAAATTTTGAATTTTGTAGCTATGGCGGATGTTGACGATATGTTGGTTGTTTCTGGAAATGGGACTGCTCATGAAGTTCATGAGCAGGAGTTCAATCACAATGAGGAAGATGACTCTATGGAAATCGTAGCCCAAATTCCCAACCACAATGAGGAAGATGACGCTATGGAAATCATAGCCCGAATTCCCAATTATAATTCTGAAACTAAAGAAGGAAATGGGAGTTCTAATGACTCCTTTCCTGAGCAAATCGAAGAAACCAATGATGCATTCAAGGTACTAAAAAGGTTTATTGTTGAAATGCATTTAAGTCATGTACCAGTCCAACTATGTAATATAATTTTGGTCAATTTGACAAACATGTTCATGTTCATTCTCCTGTTAAGAGTTTTAGAAGAAGACTTGACCAAAAAATTAATTAAGACATACTGGACATTCTAGGCAGAGGTCTTAGGTTTGAATCTATCTTCCTATGTTTTTTTGCCTTAAACCCTTGAAGGCCTGCATAAGCTACGCTTTACCTGATCCCATTGGTTAGTGATTGGTGGGGCCTGTGAGTTTTCCCTAACGGGTATCATGTTTACCAAAAAAAAGCAATTTGGCACCATGAATATTTTTTATCAACTTTGAAATACATGATTGTCAAGTTTGTTAACTATCGTTGTTTTCGGCTAGAATTTACCCTATTTCTTGATTCAATACACTGTTGTTTATTTTTATTCTAAAAGAGAACGTGTTGTTTTACTATCAGGAGCTTCAAGTGAAAGATACTGATGACATATCAGCTCAACCCAATTGTCAAACTGATACCGGCAACCATTTGGGTCATAAAAAAGATTCAAAAAACAAAACAGATACTAATAATGCAAAGAAAAGTAATTTTGTTAAAAGTGGCCCAGCTCCTAGTGAGAAGAAGAGTGCCAATTCAAAATCCGCGGTAGTTCAAGTTAAGGCCCGTCTTTCTAAGGTACATTTTCTTCTTTATATGCTTACTAGGTTAGAAACCCGGGTATTAAATGAGTTGAATAAAATAAAAAACCAATATTTAGTAATGAAGATCTATAACTTATAAAATGATATTAAATAATTAATAAAACAATAATATTGAAAAAGAAAAGAAGCGTGAAAAAAACAATCTCGGGGAGCTAAAGTTGTGACATGTGTTGACATGAGTTACTTATTTATGATAGATATAGATGCCACTTTCTTTGGAGATTAACCTTAATGCATCTTTACAATAAAACATTTTCAAAAACTTGGTTCTCATGTTGTTAACAAGGTTCCATAATCTCTATATATAATATAAATTATATAATCCTTGCATGATAAACATGGGGCATTTGGTTATTTGTTTTTACTTCAGCAACCTGGAAAGACGGATTCTATAGCGCAATCTGAAGGTGCCAAGTACGTTCCGCTTACTCTTTAATTGTGCTACCAAGCTCTTTGGCTATTTGAGCTTTATGTTTCATAGAATATGTTGGCTCACTAGTTTATGGGGTGTTTGGACTTTGGATGTGTGGTTTGGAAGTGCTTATGTCATCTTGAATAACCATTTGTAATAAAAGAGATTGTTGTATATGGTGGTGTACTTTTGTTTGAGGTTTTTAATAGTAAGATGATCAATCAATAAATATTTGATAAATTCTAATTATTTGATAAATTGCTACATAAAATGACCAAGAACGTTCATATGTTCAAAGGAGACAAATTCCATTTATTTAAATATTATAACTTATAAGCTGATTATCGGGGCTACAAGTTGTGATAATCAGTCACTTTGAAAACATAAATCCACACATCCCCTTTTAATTCTATATTCGATGCTGATTTTTCCATACGATCATGACTTTGGTTTCTGTCCACCGAGTGGATAGTGTTCTCTCTAGTTTTGTGAATATTTTTAGTTTAATGCAGGGAAAAGAGTAAAGCGAAGTCGATGAAACCAGTTCATGGAAGTACAACTGAAGGAAAAACACAATCTTCTGAGTATCCTTTTTGTCTTAGATCTTAGGGGCACTAATATGTGATACATTTGATTTTTGAGGTAAAATTTAATTCATTTGATGCTCAAATTGATATGGGTATCCACACAATTCAATGTACCTATAAATATTTTTCACTATTTTTAAATAACACATCTACTTCCTTTTGCTATCTACTAGTTGTCATTCTTTGACTCTGAATGCCAAATTTGTATCTACTAAAACCATAATTTACACTTGTTCTTCTAAAGTTTTAACTTGGGTTTTCTTTGGATTTATAATCTTCATTTACCCTTTGATCTTGCTACTAGTTGTTTCTGGAAAAAACACAAATACATTCACATCAAATTCACAATATAATTTATTGTTTTAACATTAAAAAAAGTAGGACATTATGATGCTCAGTTTGTCCTTAATTTCTTAAATAGAAGCTCCGCAACAGGAGATGAGAAACCACAAAGACAAGGCACCCTGCCCACTTATAGTTTTAGTTTTAGGTGTAACGAAAGAGCAGAAAAACGGAAAGAGGTTGGAGATATTGACTTTTGACTTTACGGGTCATATAAGCAATTAAGCACGATTCACCATTAAAACCTGTAATTTATTCTTTTGGCAGTTCTATTCTAAGCTCGAGGAAAAGATCCACGCACAAGAAGAGGAAAAAAACACGTTGCAAGCAAAAACCAAGGTAAACTTTTATCTTTTAGGTTCATATAAAAAGGTCAATAAACCTCATGATGATCGATTGTAACAAAAAGTTGTATATATTTTGTACTAGGAACATCAAGAAGCTGAAATTAAGATGTTACGTAAGAGCCTTATGTTCAAAGCAACACCCATGCCTAGTTTTTATCATGAAACTCCTCCTAAACCAGAGTTAAAGAAGGTAAGTTTGACTACATAAAGTCAAACAAACTACTTCCACTTTGAAAACTGATACCAATTGATTCTTACTGATGTAGATACCAACTACACGTCCCAAATCTCCAAAACTTGGACGAAAAAAAGATTCACCGCCTGCAGAAATGGAAGCAAATGGTGGCAATGGTAATACTCTTCGACCTCGGTTAAGTTTGGATGCAAAGAAGTCACTAAACAACAAAGTAGTCACTACAGCTCTTTCTCCTGTTCCTACAAAGAAACCGGCAAGGAAATCACTTCCTAAACTACCTTCTGAAAAGACCAAATTGCCCTCCGACTCCAACTCCAAAGATACAACATCCTGTGAAATTACAACACCATCCAATGAAAGAAATGAACTTGAAGCAAATCAAGATTCATCACATGTTCAGGAGGCAGATAGACATGCTGTTGATGAAACAACAAATTAAAATGCCGAAAATCTTGATTTGGTGGTTTTAAACTTGCCCTCAGAAGTATATAAATGGATGCATTGATTGAAAACTAGAGGTGGGAAGACTTTCTTTTTGTTGCAAGGTAAAAAGGTTATGTTTAAATCTTGTGCCTTTGTTGTTTATAGTCGGCTGCCCAGGATACGAAGTTCGGTAAGTCTTTTTGTCGTGCTTTTTTTGAGAATGGTGTCGCGGTTTCTTCTTTGAACAATTGATTCTTGAACTTGTTATCAAGAATGTGGTTTAGTTTACTGATTGTTTATCAAGAAACTGGTGGGAAGTCTGTTTCACATGTTAATTTGACAAACAATTGGAATCATGTTGGTTGTCAAGATTGTTAAATTTTAGTCATTTGAGGCTTAATTTTGTATTTATACATTTACACCTGTGAAATATTGTTCAAGAGTGGGTCAATACTCAATATAACTATCTAGCACAATGTACTACAATTGATGCACAGGGTATATGATACGTATCCAACGGATCGTGTCAACCCAACTGGAGCAGGTCTGTTTTTTCAGTGGGTTTTTGGGTTCTGTTTTGACCCACTGAACACCAGTTAAAACATTCTTAAAGTGCAGGCTTAGTGGTTGGTTGTAGGCAGTAAATTCTATTTCTTTTCTGCAGTGATAAATATGACCAAACTGTGTTAATATTGGCTGTCTTTAATTTTATCTTTTTTTTTTGTTTATTTTCAAGCTTTTGGTTTGTATTTTTAGAGATTTGCCCATCTCGAATCGGACTGATTAGTACAGTAATTCTATCAGTTGTTCCATCCCTCTTCCAGTTTGGCACAAAAAACAACTATTTAGTTCAGAAATCCAATTATTGCTTCTGGTTTTCTACTTGATTTTTATTAAATGAAAAGTAGAATTTGACGTATGTTCTTATAAACCTTCTAATTATCATTATATATGTGCAGGGTTGGATTCAAATAAAAAGTTTAATCAAAGATTGTATCAAGATTAATGATTCATATTTCTTAAATAAAAAATAGAAGCTTGTACTCTTATGCGATCATATGTACAAGGTTAAAAAAAATATAAGCTATTGATCTTAATACAATCAAATATGGAGATTTGATTTATTGTTTTTTTCGTAGTTGCTCTTGTTTTTCATTTGAGAACCCAATCCTATACTTGCAAAAGAATCATGTGATGCGTGGAAGGGTTTTTTGCTTTGGTTCTTTAGTCGACTCCTTGCATTTAGTAGTAAGGCGGGACTTTTGGTCGGTTTTACCTGCTACTGAACTTAAACTAATGACTTACTTTACTCTAACCGATTTATAACTTTTATTTCTGGGATTTTTTAAATGATTTAACAAAATTGTGAGTTGGAACATCATAAATTGCATTCTTCTGGCTTGTATTGAACAAAACCTCATGTAAATTTCTACTTGTAGTATTGATGATGATACGAGTTTACTTCTAGGCGACAAGTGGATTAAAAAACATACATATGCATAAGTAATTTACCAACACAGCACTTAAATCCCAAGTGAACTAAAGAGAACAAGAAAATTCCAAGTGATTTTCCAGGTAAAGTATACACAAAAATTTGGGAGTTACCAACTAAAAAGCCAAAAGATTTGTATCAAAATACACTCTCAAGTGCAATTATGCTCATCTTAAAACAGCAATAATAGATGTTTCTATTCTGAAAACGAAGCACGCCTGCCAATCCAAACATACATGAGTGAACATGTCAAGATCATATGATACGACTGTAATAACATATACATGCTGGTTTTAGTTGCATTACAATTTGAAAGCAACAGATCTTATGTTTGGCAGCAACTTCAGTCATACAATCCCTCTTGTTCCCAGATATCCACAAGAAAGTTTACCATTTCCTGAGAAAAATGTCGCAACTTTTGTCATCAAGTTTTTTACTAAATCCGAACAGTTATGGTTCATATTTTGAGCTTGAGATGTAGTTGTTACGGGTGGAGCAGAAAGATATATTAGGGAGGAAGACTAACCGGTAGAGGGATGGGCCGTGAAAAAGGCTTGTTTGTCCCAAGCAAATTATCATAAGTTGCATTCCAACTAAAGAAAAGTACAGACGATGAAATCATGAAACAGTTACATCTTAATTTAATTAGCTACACTGATGCTCAAATTCAAATCCAACATGTACCATTAAGTCACCAGAACATGATGAATCTGTTTAAGCAAAGATAATTTAAAGGTAATTTGAATTTTGGATTCAGCTTCGAATTCGAACTTGAATCTGGTGACTCTACAGAATTTCAATTTTTATTTCCAACACAAAATGAACAAAGATCAGTTCATTGGTAATAAACCACACACACACACACACACACACTCTTATCTTCATAAGAATTCTATAACTTTATTGTTTAGGCAATTGAACCAGGTATAGTTGCAAGTATTACAAAGGCATAAGGGTAAAATAGTAAAACTTTAGTAAATCTCAGTTATTGAAGATGGATAAAGTTAACCACTGAACTCTGAGCGGCGAGAGTTGTTAATAGTTTTGGTTATCACATACAAATCAGCACTTCAGAAAGAAGAATCCTAAATCTATACTGAGAACCATTATAATATACAGAGGAAAGCAACTACCTATTAATGTACCAAATGATTCATGAGTTGACATGTTTTCTTATAGCAGAACTAATTTTTTTTGTTTTGGCCAAAAGTCATTAGCTCGAAATTTTTTATATACCACTATTCACAAATTTTTCTAGCTAGTTGGGGCATCACATAAGGGAACAATGACATTTTTTGAAGCATCCGAAATTAGTTACTAGACTGATTGCTTTTGTAACGATACCATGATCAAGAAATCATTCTTAGAATCAGGTTTATCTTGAACTTAAGCAACAAACTTTTCCTAATTTTTACTGTTAAGTCCTTAAATTCTTTTTGAGTGGTTAAGTACTTTAGTACGTGAATTTTATTTAGTCTTATAAAAACATAGATTAATTTCTTTATATTATTGGTTTTATTTAAAAATCTAATCATTTTATCTACATATGAATAAGACAAGTATACTCCAAAGACTAACCCAATCAGATATAAAAAAACTTTAAAGACTTGATCAATAAATTTGGAAGATGGTCGACTAAATGCTTAAATTCAACATAAACCCTATCAAAGTGGATAAATTTCTTATTGTTTGCATTTCTACGAACCTACTTAACGGCACACACTATCAAGTACATAACATGTCATACACTCGTATCAATTCTAACTTCTAAAATCATGACAGAATAAAAATTGGAGCCTAACAAACTATTAAATTACCCACCTTATAACAGGCTTGCGAGCTTTTTTATTGTGGTCAGGTGCCTTATCTTCAATCCATTGTTGCCTCGTCTGGTTCCAAAGTAAAAGACCTGGAAGTAATAAAAAAGTCACTATTGATTTTACAAGAAGTTACTATCTATTTAACAAAGATGAATAACTTCAAAAGATACCATGGTTAACAAATTCTGAAGAATTACTGCCAGACCGACATTGGGCATCCACTGCTGCATTGCTAGTTGATGAAGCACTTATCTGAGACTGAGGTATACTATTATCCATCTCATATGTGCTGCTACTACAAAAATCTTCAAAAATACTACGTTTATTAGTGACTTGGCCTTTTCCTAGATTTTCTGTTGGCTTGTTATCAGTAGTTACAAATGGACTCTTAGTACAACATCCAAGACACCCTCTGCTCTGTTGCAAATAAGGTTTACAACCATAAAAATGATTAGAACATATCACAGATCAAATTCATAGTGATAGCATGGTATCTTTTGAATTTGCTAACATCCAAGAGATATGTGATAGCATGTTTGTGCTAATGCCTATAGTAATAAACATCATAATTCATAATAAACCTTCCATTTTACAAAAGACTCCCACAATTAACCACCCAATAGATCCTAACACAATACAAGTATACAACTGTAGAGATTAATGAAGAGGCTGATGCAACCTAAACATCTTAAGTCTATCCTGCATGCTGCACAAGTGCATTAAAGAAGAAGCTTAGGAAGTTTCACACATGAAACAGAAAATACTCTAAGTGTGAAATCTTTCGAAGCCAAGACCAATATCTTCCGAAGCCAAACATGAAGTCTTCCGAAGCTTCAGAGACAAAGTCTTCCGAAGCTTCAAGTTCATGAAGACAAATTTCTTCCGAAGACTTTTAGTAA
>BJCM01000427.1:0-12625 GCA_018326385.1 Flaveria bidentis | reverse complement strand
GGCTCCAGTGACAGACTGTATGAAGGGGAAGACGTTTGTATGGACCAAAGAGGCCGAGCTTGCTTTTCAAGTTATAAAAGCCAAGCTCACCACTGCACCTATTTTGGTATTGCCTGATTTTTCTCAAGTATTTGAACTTCATACTAATGCCTCAAAGGTCGGGATTGATGGGGTTCTTGGTCAAGGTGGTCGACTTGTTTCTTACTTTAGTGAGAAATTGACAGGTCCAAAGTTGAGGTATAATACTTATGATTTGGAGTTTTATGCAGTGGTCCAAGCTGTAAAGCATTGGCGTCACTATCTATTTCACAAAGAGTTTGCTATGTTCACTGATCATGATTTTTTAAGGCATATTCGTACACAAGACAAGGTGTCACATAAGCATGGGCGTTGGTTAGCATTTCTTGAAAAGTTTACTTTTGTTGTTAAACACAAGACTGGAGTTTTGAATCGAGTTGTTGATGCCCTAAGCAGGAGGAGTAATCTGCTTGTGTCTGTGAGGGTTGATGTGCCAGGCTTAGATGTCATTCGTGAGCAGTTATCCATTGATCCATATTTTTCAGTTATTATGCAGGATGTGCAGACTAGGCTGAAGTCAGATTTTCTTGTATAAGATGGTTTTCTGTTCAAAGGAAATCAACTATGTATTCCTGATTCTAGTCTGCGTTTACAAATTATCAAAGAGTTGCATGGGGAAGGGCATGTTGGTCGTGATAGTACTCTACAATTGGCACAAGCTTCTTATTTGTGGCCTACCATGAGGAAAGAAGTGTATCGTTATGTTAAGAGGTGTCGTATTTGTCAAGTTTCTAAGGGCACAACTAGTAACGCGGGCCTCTACATGCCATTGTCGGTTCCTTTGCAGCCATGGGTTGATATTAGCATGGATTTTGTGTTGGGGTTGCCGCGTACACAAAGGGGTAATGACTCTATCTTTGTTGTTGTTGATAGGTTTTCTAAGATGGTTCATTTTATTCCCTGTAAGAAGACAACTGATGCTGTTAATGTGTCACAACTTTTCTTTCTTGATGTGTATCGCTTACATGGATTACCTTCTTCTATTGTTTCTGATCGGGATACCCGGTTTTAGAGTCACTTTTGGCGCAGTCTATGGAGGATGGTGAATACCCAACTCAGTTTCAGTAGTGCTTATAATCCACAAACGGATGGCCAAACTGAAGTTGTGAACCGTTCACTTGGTAATTTGTTGCGATGTCTAGTGGGTGATCATGTGAAAGCATGGGACCAGAAACTATACCAAGCTGAGTTTGCTCACAATCATGCTGTTAATCGAAGTATCGGGTTTAGTCCATTTCAGGTAGTTTATTCTTCTCAACCTCGAGGCCCACTTGATTTAATGTCACTTACTGCATCTGGCTCAGTTCCCAAAAGGGTTCAAGATTTTGTGGAGGGATTGCATGAAGTTCATAAAGTTGTTCATCATAACTTGACCCAAGCGAATGCCAAGTACAAGAAAGCTGCTGATCAATAACGAAGGCATGTTGATTTTGAAGAAGGTGACTTTGTTTGGGTTGTGCTAATTAAATATCGTTTTTCAGTGGGGGAGTACAACAAGTTGTCTGCCAAAAAGATTGGTCTTGTTGAGATCGTGCAGAAGATAAATTCTAATGCCTATCGACTAAAGTTGCCTAGCCATATTCGGTGTTCTGATGTGTTTAATGTGAAACATTTGCTGTCATATCATGGTGATTCTTCTGATGATGAGGCCGTTGGGAATTCGAGGGTGAATTTTGTCTACCCAGGGGGGATCATGTGGGCCCAAGTGTGGATGAGCAAGCTTTAGCCTTTTTGGAGGCCAAAGATCGCTTATCAAAAGGGGCTTCACTGAAACGGCCATAAGTTGGGCTAGAAGTTTGGGCCTGCGACCAGTCAAAACGACCGTCGGACCGAGGGGCCCGTTTTCACAAACCGCCGGTCATCGTTTCTGCCCAAAAACGGCTTATTTTATAAGTTATTTACATTTTTGTCTTATTTTTATATTTTGTTGAACTTTACATTTGGCCTAGTTTTCGGCCCGTTTATGTTTTGTAGCCCATACGACTTTTTCTTTGTTTCTTTATATGTTTGTAAGAGATGGGTGAAAAAATTATTGAAGTTTATAAAAAATCTGTTTTTCTCTCTATCACTGTGTGTGTTAGTGTAAACCCTGATTATCGGTATTCTTTGTGAATCAACGGTAGTTAGAATAATTGTTCTTGGTATTCTCGTTGAATCAACAGGTTCAATTATCTATCTCTTTGTTTCCAACTGCATCAAGGTCCTTTTAAAAAGCGTTGAAATCAAGAAAAAGGATGAAGACAATATGATATAGGTATGAGATATCTTTATATTCTTTTTTTAAAGAACAATACTCTATTATTGATTCTTTTAATTATAATTAATTAGATTTGAACCTAGATAGTGTTTAAAGATGTAAAATATCTTTAATGTTTACCATTAAATTAGTAACCAAAATAATATATATGTTTAACTACCGTCACCAGCAACCGCCACCATCAATTACGACCAGCTACCCCAACACCATAACCACCACCACCACCACCCACCACCACCATCGCCCCCTACTATCGATGCCAACCACCGGCAACCACTACTATCATGGGCAACCACCACTGGCCACCACTACTATTGGTCGTCACTACCATAATCATTTTTGTATTTTATTTTTTTAAAATTTTTCTACCTAATAAACAATATAAAATACTAATTTATTTCATTCTCATATAGTAATCAATATAATAATTAATTTCATTCATTTAGTCATTCCATTCCAATACAGGATAAACATTTATTTATTTTTATTGTATTCTATATCTTTATATTTAGTTACTAAAATATTTTTTCATGTACTAGAATCATCAAAAATACGTTTTTCTTTTCAATTTGGTCACGTAAAACAAATACATCTTTCCACGTGCAATTAAATGCACAAACAAAAACTCAAAACTTAACATATCATATAACTCCAAAAAACATTTCTTTAACAATAAAAATAAAATCCTTGGTTTAAATGCGTCAAACTTTGCATCTAGTCGGACCATGTATAACTATTATATAGACATTTTGACTTCAACATATGAATGCATGTTAGGTTATATATTTATATTCTACGGTAAAAAAAACTCCAGAAAAAAAAATAAATTATGCATGTGATATACATTATAAATAAATCTTTTAAAGTAGTTTTTGTAAACTTTAAGACACAAGATATTATTATGCCACAAAATATCTCACAAACAAATGACACTGTGTGTGTAATGTGAGTTTACACAGTACAATTCTGAAAAAGAAACAAAGTGTGGTCACTCACATTGATTAAAGCTGTCTCCACCCCATTTCCCTCCAAAAACTCACACTATAATTCTATATATACATCTCTCATCACCTTCATCCCCTCACACTCTCACTCAAAATGTCCATTCTACCCCTCACCTGCATCATCTTCTTCATCTCAATTTCCGCCATTGCAGCTGCTTCTGCACCCACTGCACAAACCCTAAACACAAATCAACAACACCCACATGATAAAGATGATAAAGATTACGCCTTTATCAACCCAAAGATTGAACCAAACACTTTAACAACTTCAAAGAAGTTCGAAGGCTCATCGGAGTTCGTCAACCTCCGGTACCACATGGGCCCTGTGCTTTCATCTCCGATCAACATCTACATCATCTGGTACGGCAAATGGGCACCCACCCAAACGCAAATAATCAAAGACTTTCTTCTATCAATCTCCGCCACCGCCCGCCGTGGCGCTCCACCGCGCCCCTCCGTCGCGGACTGGTGGCGGACGGTGGGGCTGTACACCGACCAAACAAACGCCAACATTTCCCGATCAGTCATCGTCGCCGGAGAATACTCGGACGAGAAATACACCCACGGGAAACACCTGACAAGATTATCGATTCAAGAAGTGATCGCGTCGTCAGTTGTGTCAGCTCCGTTTCCAGTGGACCACAGGAATGGAATATTCCTCGTACTGACATCTGCCGACGTGGTTGTCGAGGACTTTTGTCGTGCGGTCTGTGGGTTCCACTACTTTACCTTCGCATCGAAGGTGGGGTACACATTACCCTACGCGTGGGTCGGGAACTCCGGGCACCAGTGCCCGGAGGTCTGCGCGTATCCGTTCGCAATTCCCGCGTACATGCGCGGTGGGGGGCCAGAGGAGCTGGCCCCCCCGAACGGCGAACTTGGAGTTGACGGGATGGTGAGTGTGATTGGGCATGAGTTGGCGGAGTTGTCGTCGAATCCGCTGGTGAACGCGTGGTATGCTGGAGAAGATCCGACGGCTCCCACGGAGATTGGGGATCTCTGTGAGGGGTTATACGGGTCGGGTGGGGGAGGGGGGTATATTGGGGAGGTCATGAGGGACGGGTCGGGTCGGGCGTATAATATGAGGGGGAGGCGGGGGAGGAGGTTTTTGGTGCAATGGATATGGAGCCCCGTTTTGAAGGCGTGTGCGGGCCCGAACGCTAAAGATTGATTGTACTATGCGCATGAAAAGTTGTACACGATGAAGGAAAGCCTAAGATTAAGGGGAAATAACGGGTTGAATGTTGATGAGAGTTGGTTGTGGGGAATTTTTTTTTGTGATTTGATTGGTAGGGTTTATTTATTTTTTAGATTGAAGTTTATATTTTTTTTATATAAAGAAATTGTTTTGAAGTATAATCGTTTGTTGTGGTTTTAAGTTTCAATATATTTTTCTTCTAATGTTGTTATTGATGATTAATCATGGTTTTAGATTTAAAAGATGTTTAAATTTATTATTATCGTCTATCGGTAGTTATTAACTTCATAGGAAAATATCTTTCAACATTGGTGGACTTAATGGCATGAAAGGTACATAACCTTTTTTTCAAAATTGCTCAAATAGTTTTCCTTTAATCTTCATGTACGGACTTATTTTTTATATGGCTATTACGACCGTCAATGAGCTGAGTCGAGTCGAGTCAGGATAGGTTTGAGCTCGAGCTTGATGCTTATCGAGTCGAGCCGGCTTGAAAATTTTAACGAACTCAGAACACTGGCTCGAGTTTGGCTCGTAAAAAGCTCGAGCCAGCTTGTAACTTGTTTGAGCCGGCTTGATTTAAAAATTTTTTTAATTTTTTACATTAATTTATATGAAAATACAAAAAATATATATTAGAGCTTTTATATTTTGTTGGATACTCTGTTCCTAGGAGAACAAAGTTTATTATTTTGAACATATATAATTTACTATCATGTTATATATTTTTTAAGCAAAATACTTAAGTGATTCTAAAAAAAATCTATTTTTTATTTTTAAGAAAAACATTTTCACAATTACATACATCAAGGTCTTCATCTATTAATTAGGGCTACTTATAATATAGTTAAGAGGCATTGAATTGATTGCCTGAATCGGGACTTAACTAGCTTCTTTAAATAGGTCCTTCAAATCTGCTTCAAATTCAATATTTTCACTATCAAACTTTCACAAATTAATATGCATATTCAATGGTATAAATATTTGTACAACCACCCCTCATACATTCTTGAGAACACCTAATTACTTGAGCTCAACCTGTGATTTTAACCCCACAACCTAGTTTTTGTTGCCGATCTAATTCGATAGACTGAAAGTGGCTAAACTAAAACCAAAGGGTGTAAAACCAGTTTCATCTTTGATTTTCTTTTGTGTTTTTGTATATAGACATACTTGAACCAAAAACGCACATGATAATATGATATTAGTTATAGTCTTTAAAAGGATATAATATGTGAGTTTTATCATCAAAGCATCAATGTGACATTTTTAGTTTAGACACTTTATGTCAACTACCTCCAACCTAGTACTCTTTGTTGACATCTTCTCATAGATGGCTCCATAACCTTCCAAATCAAAGCCCTACCTCAAGTATAAATAGATTAATTTGAATCGATCATTTATTTATTTTTCTTTTTTACTGAGATTTTTATTTCTAATGACTCACATCAGACTATGTGTTACACTCTATTACGAGGGAATTGGCAAGAGTGATGTGGTAGGGACGCGTGGCACGGAAGACTGCCCCACCAAGGCATGAGAAGGGTGTAGCCCTTAAGACGTGAATTGGTTACGAGTGTTACCCCTTGACCCTTGTACATTACTAGCCTCGGTTGAAACCTTCAAAAGCTTGTCACATCTTTAATGATTGGGCTTCATCCACAATTGGCGTATGAAGTATGATATATATAGTCTAAGAGTTTGTTAAAGCTGAGTTATTAGTTTATCTAATTTAAGCTATAAAAAAAGTATCATGAAATCATTACAATTAATATACAAAACGCGTAGTTCCGAAATTAGTTGTTAATGACCAAATGTTTTTTTATCTCTTGTTAAAAGGTAATGTTTCTAGAATCGAACTAGAACCACTCATAAACCTTGTACGATAAGACTCTTGAATCGCCTCGCTTTGGACCTTTGATTAGTAGTTGAACTAGATCGTTAGTTAGATCATATTTTAAAGTAAATATAACATTTCTTTCGCAATCTCTTGTCGCTTTAGGTTTTAATTTATAAACTATTTATGACTTTCTAAAACCAGCCCAACTCTTGGAATTATTATTTATCTTTTTAACAGCTTCATATTTGGTTGTTCAAAGAGATGATTTTAATCTTAGAGGTCAACTTTCTTTAATAAAAAGGTCATTTGAATAAAAGTGTTGCGTGAATGGTGTAAAAGGCTTTAAACCTAATAAGTTAAGCAAGAATCTTGAATTCTTGATGTTTGGTTTTGTCGGGTTATGCATTGAAACAAGTAAGATGTGCATCATGAGTTGTACCAAAGATACCATGATTCATTGATGTCGGGGGTTCTTTTCATCATTATGAGTAACTGGCTTTATAGTGAGGGGCACATGATACGTACAACCCGATAATGCATAGGAGAAAAAAGAGCCACATTAAAACGACTTTAGGTGAAAACAGCTAATATTGTGGGCCCAAAATCAATTCAAAACAAAGAATCACGGGTTTGTTTGGGCCCAAACCACACCAACCCATATTAAAACAAAAGTAAGTAAATGAATTTCAAAATATTAAAAGATATTCTTATAACTTCATTATAAACTTAAACATTAAATGAAAATTCAAAGAAAGGACTAAGAGGAGATTATTAGTTTTTCTTGGTTTAGTGGGATATTATCGTTGTGTATGCTCACTTGTTAGTGGCAAATTAGCAACACAATCACAAAGAAAACGGGCTTTGATTTGGACCTAGAGATCATCTTAACATAAAAAGGATATTGTTTCAGACATCCTTAACTTTTGATCGAGAAATGTTTGTCATCACAAAAATGTTGAGGTTCTATAATCTAAGCAAACGCTTTAGTATACAAACGGATCATATCAAAAGCTACGATCCAGTGACCTAATATTTTTAAGTTGTTTAGAATAAACTCTTTAGTCCTCAAGGATTTAGTATCTTCACGAGTACCGCATGCCACTCGTAAAAGGATGTACATGCCAAACTCATGGGTTTCTCCATGCTTTTAGGCAAAATATACTTACAACACCACTTTTCATTTCGCTATAAAGATTACTTTATTTGAGGTTGTTTCGGGTCAAGAACCACCTTTAATACAAGCTAGAAAGTCTTCTCTAGTGATGTGTACATGGCATCGAAGAGTTCATTATATTATTGTCAAAACCTATTGACCCGACTCCATTACAACTTATAATCGGTCTAACCTAGAATTAAGCACCGTGTTGTGGCGTGTGCGTAAAAACACGCCAAATGACACCAATGTCACACCACTGTTAGCGACCATCAATACTGAAGTTGTGGTATGTTAATGCAGAGAAATTAGACCGGAAAGTAAAACATAGAAAATTTTAATCAAGTCGATCGAGAACCCAAGTGATGTGATAAACTTGTCAAACGAGTAAAAATAAACATAGAAACATTGAACCACACATACACGTTACACCTTGTTAAGTTGTAAAATTTAGAATGAAACGTAAAGTGAAACATAAAAATGTTGAGCCACACATGCTTTACACTGTCTTAACTTACAAAACTTATACGAAACGTAAATTAGAAATTTACAAAATATGAAAAGTATAAGGAATTAAAGCTTTAAGTAAAAAAGTTATAAGGTTAAATTACAAAAGCTGAAAAGTTTTAAGTTAAAAATAAACACTCAAATTTTATGAGTAAGATGAAAAGTTTTGAGTTAAAACTATAAAAAAAATTAAAACACTCCAAGTATTATAACATCTTATACATAAAAAATTGAAATATGTTCAATTATAAGTTGGAGACTGGGCCCTCAAGTTGCAGCTGCACACATGGTCCATATTATCTCACCACAAGTCAGACAAATTGGTTCTGGAAGTCTTATGGCCCATTGCAGTTTGTAGTTAGCATGGGCGGAGCTACATACTTGTAGAGAAAGTTTATGTCACACTTATATCGGCCCTCACACCAGCAGTGCCAGAGCCAGGATTTTATTTTGGGTCGTAATTTTGCGGCATATGTTTGTATAAAAGTACTTTAACTGGGTTGGGTTGGGTCGGGTCGGGTCGGGTCGGGTCGGGTCAAGTGACCAAAGAGTTCAGTTCACTAACTGGATTTCATGATCTCATGGTGTAATGGTTTGGTTCGGTTGTGCTAATTGAACCTGTTGCTCAACCTATATAAATATGATTTCATGTGTTTTTTTTCTTTTTTTTTTTATAAATATGTTGTTATGTATGCATAATATAATAATGAACCATATTATTTGTTTATCAAAGACTAGCGATTAGAAAAAAAATAGTAACATTAGTTAAAACTCAAAACAAATTTGTTAGCCCACAAGGCCAATAAAATTGACTTGTATGGCTGACCTACCCAACCATTATGGATTGATTTGTCATTTCCCAAAACTGTAGTCAACAGCTAATGGGTTGAACTAGAAATTTATCAAAACTGAGCAAATCAGAATGTAAACAAGTCTATTTCTATTTTTTCCACTTAGTAAACTCTCTACGTCTCTCGTATCCCAGGACCTTGCTTTATAGTTGCACCATCGTCGCCAAGAGAAACCATCAACTATTAATGCTAACTCGATGGGAAGGTTAAGGTTAACCTTAACGACACTACCATGGTTTACCTACAAGGCTTGACACGTGTTGAGGACAAAGACATACAGGGTTTCTTTTGTTGTTATGATGGTGTGCATTAACTGAAATTACAATATAGCCCGACACGTTTTCTGGATCAGATTAGCTATTTTAATTGTAATCATTAACATCCAAACCAGAAAAGAAAAAAAAAAGAAGAATGCACATGCTTAGTGTAGTTGCATTTATACATATGGTTATCAACTTCAACCATTGCCACAACGCCTTTGTTAAATCAACTTCTTAAGTCATTATCTTGCTTGGTATGTCACATTTTATTAAGGATAACATATATCGTAATCAATCTAATATAAAAATTAAAAAAGATCAATAAACAAGAAAAAACGTTAAATCAGATTATTCAACATTTTGAATGTTTCTGCAAACTTATTTATTACACAAAATGTTGAATAGCTTATAAAGGAAAATGAGGGCGAAGAATATGTTATTTGTAAAAAGGGTACCAGAACGTTAATGATATATGATTACAAACTTGTTAGTTATGCAAAATATTGAATACTTAATAATGAAAGGAAGCGGGGAAATAGATAATTAAATTTTAAGCAAGTAATATGACAATAATATATTAAATATAACATTTTAACTAACAATGAATCATGACGGACAATTTCTAACAAATACCTATTAACACAATATGACATGATGTTTAACATGTTTGGATTTGAGTTTAACAAGTTTCGTGTTTTAAACAGATTGACACGTTTAAACAAATAAAATTCGTGTCTAAACGGATTAAACACTAACCTTTTAATAGTTTTTATTATTTTTTATTTTTTAAAATCACTTATATTTATTCTTAGATAAAAAAACCCTATTCCCTTGTTGACTCCTTCCCTAGCAGCCAAATGGTTCCCAACTCATGCTTCACTTTATTGTTTTCTCGAATTTACTTAACAAAACAAAATAAAAGAAAGAGTTTATTTTCATTTTTTTTCTCTTTCTTTTATCTTCTGTTCTCTTCTTCCTATACACCTAACACTTAAGATTTCTAAAACTTATAAAACGTCACAAGAAGAGTTACCTGATGCAAAAAGTTATATTCGAAATGATTTGAGGCACGATATGACGCTATGTCGCTATTTGTATATAATAAAAACAAGTTACTAAATTTTCTAAATTTGCCAGCCCATTTGAATTTGGCCCAAATATCATTTCACTTGTCTCACGTTATAAATTAACACTTTTTATACATTTTATATAACACTATACTTAACGTATAGAGTTGAACACACCGGAAGCAATGGAAATTTAAGGGGACTGTTAGAGGTTTATACGTTCCATATAAACGACCCCCTATACGAGACATATAAGGTTATATGACACGTATAATTAAATTCTATACTGACTACAAGAAAAAATTCAGGGGTCTATTAGAGGGGTTATACGCCCCGTATTAGGTTATACAATCCTCTACATGACGCGTATGGAGCTATACGACCTGTATTGGGTTATACGATCCCAATAATCACACCCTTTTATATTGGGTTTTAAGTAACACAAAACACATTCATTAAATTTAGAGTCAATCAAAAGTCGTCACATGCCCTACTAATATTTTGATAAATGCACGATCCTGCTTCAGATGATAGTTGTTTTTTATACTGGGTTTTAAGTAACACAAAACACATTCATTATTTTATTTATTCAACCCGTACAACGAGATACTAAAACCACTATTACTTATCTATATAATTTTGAACTCTTAGATGCATGGAATTTTTAGTTTTTGTGTTTAAGTCTCAAAAGTTTTGTGATTTTCATATTTGACCATTTTTAATTCTTCAAACTATTTAGTAATTATAAATTGTTCTAAATACCTATTATATATTATATATTATACTAGCTTTAGTTACCATATGTTACATGGAAGGTGGAGAGTTAATTATTAAAACCAAAAACATAAATTAAACTAAATGTATTACACGGGTCAAAAAAATAAAATGATTAGTTGTTGATTGTTATTTATATAATACGAATATTAGTAAACCCGTATATTACACGAGTTAAAAATAAAATATTAATTATAATAAAAGTTTATGAAGTATAAAGTTAATATTTAAAATGAGATATGATTAAAATTACATGAGTAATAATTATAAGTGATAACTACAAGTAATAAAATAATAATATTAATTTTTAAACTTTAGTTTTTAATTTTTTCCATTAAAATTTAACCATTTTCTCAAAACAAACTGTATTACAACTATTATTTTTAAAAGTTTCTTATTATAACTCCTACTTTTAACTATTTTTAGTTTGTAAAGAAGTTTACTTTTTAAGATATTTCATATTTATAAAAATGTTTGATGTTTTAGAAAAATTCTTATTTTATAAAAAAATTATTTTCTACAAATACATTAATAAAAGACATTTTCTTAATTTATTAAGAAATATTTTTCATATTAAAAAGTATTAAAATTATTTAATTTTTAAATATTATTTAAGATGAGATAGAGACCGAAAAACAAATTTAGATAGCCTAAAAATATGACAAGTGTTCCTCAAATTAATAGATACAGATATATAGATATAAATACTATATTTAAATGGCACGAGATTGAATAGTATCATACAAAATTTCAATGCGTAGCATATTACAACCGGTATTGTGTAAATCTTTATTTTATTTGGTTTGTTGTTTACTTTTTTTAACGCTTTTTATATTGTTTTAGTTTTATGTCTCTTTTTTGTTAAAGTTTTGTCTTGTATTTTTTTAGTTTTAGAATTTTTTATTAATGTTCTATTTTTTTATTTTTTTACATATTTTATTTGTATGTGTTTGTTTAAGTAACTTTGTGTTAATGGTTATCTACTTTTAATGTTTTATTTTTATGATTCTTTATAATTATTGTTTTACATTTAGAATTTAACGGTTTTCAGTTTCGGAGATACAATATGAGGTTTATTTTTTTAAAATTTGGTTCACACCCGATGTACAACAAAGGTGCCCATGTGAGGGTGTTGAACGACCGCACGGCCGCATCAACGTGCGGTTGTGTCATCTAGTTGATATAGATTGAGGTAGATGTACATTAAAGTTTTATAATACATACATTGATTGATTGATTGATTATACAAGATAAACGGGTCACTGGTGCAAATGTGTCATAGTGCAATATAGATGTGAGCATAAAAACTGGATTCGGACCTGCAAGACCCGTGAAGGGGGTCACTTACAACACAACAACACAAAGATGAGAATAAACTAAGACTTAATCAAACAGTGAACTGGATTAATCATAATATATGATACTAAAAACACAAGTAATTTAGTAGGAGACAGAACAAGAGAACAAGATATACAAGTGTATGGTTTTCAAGAATGCAGTATATTGCTTTCTCAAGTTCTATTACAAGTGTTACAAAGCATAAAAGAAAGTTACAAGAACCTGAGATACTTATACTACATCCTACAACCGGCCATACTATGAAAGCCAGCTGGATATAATTGACTAGACACAAAAC
>BJCM01000426.1:0-14703 GCA_018326385.1 Flaveria bidentis | reverse complement strand
AATAGGAGCTGAACCTGCAGGTTGTAGGCTGAATAATTGGGCTTGCACCAATTGGGATGTGTTTCCCAATAATTCTTGTAATTTTTCACTTGAACATAGTGTTACTCCCGAATCTTTAGCTCCCTTCAACTCCAATATGGTATTATTCACTAAGAATTTCATGGTAAGGTCTTTGAAATTCCAAGTAATATCATCCAAACTCTGCCATTGGATGCCCAGGACCATATCATAATTGGTGAGTGGAATGAGTAAGACATCTGCCGTAAACCAATTGCCTTGCATCATCCACTTCAATCCTTCACACAATTTGCTACAATTCATTATGTTTCCATCTGCTACTGTAATTTTTATAGGGGAAATTGGCTTTATAGGACACTTAATCTTGGCTGCAATTCTTTCATCAAGGAAATTGTGAGTAGATCCAGAATCTATTAGTATATGGAGTGGTTTAGTACCAATAGAACCTGTGACTTTCATAGTAGAATATGATGAAACCCCCATAATTGCATTAAGGGATATCTGAGGATCTAATTCAGATGAATCTTCCCCCAATGAAATTGCACAACTATCTTCTTGTTGATCTTCTTCCCAAACTTCAATAGAAAAGAGTTGCTTGTTTTTACATTTGTGCGTAGGAGTGAACTTTTCATTGCACCCAAAACATTCCCCTTTTGCCCGCTTTTCATCTATTTCCTTAGTAGAAAGTCTTCTTGTGAAAACTGGTTTTGGTTTAATAGGTGGAGCAGGTAACAATGGTAAGTTGGCTACATTACCTGTCATTGCTACTTTATTCGAGAAATCGTTGTTCCTGGAAATAGATTTGTAAGATCTATTCCAGCTCACAGGTTGTGTTGTATTCAGATTTTCATCCTGAATTCTAGCCAACATGTAAGCTTCAGGAAGATTCTTAGGTCTTACAAGTCTCAAAGGATATCCAATCTCGGGTTTCACAGCCCTTAGGAATAGACTCACAGCATATTCATCACAAATAGAAACCTTAGTTAACGCCAAATCAAATTCTTGACATAATTCTTGTAAGGATCCCGTTTGTCTTAATGCAGCTAATGCACCCATAGCATCTTGACCCATAACCAAGGCAAATCGTGTAGAAATGAAACTCTTATACTCACTCCAACCCATACCATCAATATTTCCCCCTCTTGATCGTACAAACGATTGATGCCAAAGTAATGCTATATCTTCTAAGTGAACAATAGCATATCGTACCTTCATATTCTCTGGAGTACCATCAATGGTGAAGAAGTGCTCTACTTTACACAGCCAACCTTCAACATTGACACCATTGAATTTGGGGAATTCCATCTTTGTCAAACGATTGTTGCTTGTATAACTGTTGTTTGATTTTTCGTTGCCTCCCGTATCCGCTCCTGAAGTTCCCGCGCCATGCAATGGATCTTTGCTCATCAATTGCAGGTTTTTGAGTATCTCCAACATTCTATTCGAATTCTCTGTCAATTGCACCTTCATCGCCTCCAGATCATTCGAATTCTTCACCGATGTCGCCTTAATCGCCTCGAGTTCTGTCAAATTCATGCCGGTCACCGATTCCAATCGCAATAGAACCGCTTCATGCTCTTGTACCTTTTGTTCCAATGTTTGGTTACGAGTAGTCATCTTCTTCGTTATGATAACTGGTTTTGAGCTTCCGAGAATCGGTAGCTCTGATACCACTTGATACAATCAATTTGGGAAAGAACCAAAGAGAAGAGAATTTTGATCAATCAAGCATATCACTTCTCATTCATGATCTACTATTAATACAGATAGCAACTATCCAACGGTAATCGGTTAGTCGTTATTTATTATTACAATTGAATCCCTCTACTATGAACATTTACAATTCAAGTCCCCACAACTACTTAATACGTAACAGTGTAATATTCTATAGGGTTTTTATTGACATTCACCAAAAAGTATTAAACTAATTTCTTTTTTTTTCTAATTTCATTTGCTGACGTCCTTATTTATCATCAAATAACTGTCCATGATGAAGGTGGATCAAAAGTTCTTTTGCTGAATAATCCTGGAGTTTATGGTTCACTTGAAGTATCTGGGATATGCATGTCAGGTTCAGGTGACCATAATAAAGCAATTAATATTAATATGGATATTTCTCATGGCACGGGTTTGTTTCTTCCATGTAGATGTTGCAAAATGGGCGGGTCTGACTGGTTGCGTAACTGGCCAAAATGGGTGTGGGTCAAAACAGGGCGGGCTGCGTTGACAAGACACATTTTTTGCCCAATTTTTTTAAAAAGGTAATTACTATATCAAATATGATTTGACAGTGTTTGACCTGTTATCTACTCATTTGACCCATATATTCAAATTACTGAATGTGATCTATATATAAGTAAATGTGTTGGAATTGCGATGTATTAATAAATAGTTAGATTAAAAAAACACTTTGAGTGACTTTCCACCCGTTTGACCCATTAGAGGTAAAACTTGAAATGCCATTCATCCATAATGGGTTGAAGTTGGTCCATGTAATTTTACCCATGAAAGTCTTCACTGAACCAATTCTCAAGTGGTTTTAGAGAAAAGAAAAGAACTAACTAATCAGGGTGTGTTTGCTGTATGTTTCTATTTATGGTGCTTTGAATGATAGATCACCAACAGTTGATAGTTTCCTGTTTCTAAGTCTTGGCTTAGCAGGGAAACAAAATCCCTGGGTTGGCCCTGATCACTGGAAGCACCGGGGCCAGATAGTGACCGAAAGGCGAAAGGTATCATTTTCTTTAAGGGTCAAAATGGATTGGGCAACCATAAACACTTTTTTGTTAACTGTTGAAATTTTTATAAAAAGTTAATGCGTTGATTATGATTACAAAAACGTTATTATCACCACAGTAATCAATTTCTATAAATAAACTTTTCTAAGAGGCTGTATACAATTTTTTTTACCTGTAGGTTTGGAAGGTCCTGTTAAAGAAAACTGGTCACTAAAAATGCTTATTTCAAAACACCAATAAGCATATTAACAAACATAAAGCAATCCCAACCACCCCGTTAGTGGATATGACTGAAGACATGATACTAACAAGCTAATACTTTTTTTTAATAGAAAAGGTTTATAAAATCTTAGTATATGTTGTGTAATTTGTGTCTAAATAATAATGTGTACTTCGTCCAAAAGGTTTATATGTATTGAGTCTGCTACCCTTGATTTGGGTCTCATGTCTTTCGGATTCAATTATATATTTGTTAAAGCTCCGCCAATGTGTCACTAATAGTATTTGAAAAGAATCATTCATTATGGTTTGTTTGAAGGAATAAACCGTATGTCTCCGCTAACGGTGCTATTCGCTGATTATCCAGGCGAGTAAACATCTAAATATTTTATTATTCAAGCAAATTCAGATAAATGTTATTATTTAATGGACTATTTTTTTCCTATGTTTTATTTGTAGGTTCTTATGAAGCTAAAGCAAGCTGACGGGAACTCGAAAACCGATTGGATTATTGGAAGATACCAAGCTAGCCCAAACTGATTTGAGAGGGGCTACCCTCCGATTTTAAACAAAAAAAAGCAATATTAAGAATGAAAAAGGCCAGAACATCAAATATAAACTAAGGAGTTGTTTGTTTCAGTCTCTTAATGGTTCAAATGTCTGAATTATTTCACATTTAATGGTTTCACATTTAATGGTTCAGACTATTTGTTTCAGGAGCAAATGTCTAAATGGTTTAGACATTTGCCTTTGAATAGTTAAACATTATATTTAGAGGTGGCAAAATGTGTGGGTTGGAGTGGGTTGGTTGTTAGATTAGGATGGATTTGGGTTTGAATCATTTATTTAGAAAAAAAAGTTAGGATTTGTTCAGGTCAGGATAGGTTCGGATCAAGATGGATCATTTTTTTTAAAAGCGAATTTTATTTTACTAGTTTTCTATAATTCAATAACACACATAGATAGATGCATATACAGGCTCAAACAAATACACATACTACTTCATTTATAAAGGGTTTGTACTTTCAATAAATCGACGATGATGGTGCGATGGTGAAACGAATGCCCGACCGTAGGTGTGGTGGTGGTGAACGATGAAACTCAATGGAGGTGGTGACTGATGCGGAGCCAAGCTGTAGATGTGGTGATGTTGCGGTGGTGGTGCATGATGAAACTTGATGGAGGTGGGAGGCTGTAGATGCGGTGGTAGTGCGGTATTGGTGGTGATGCGAGTTAGCGGTAGCGAAGTGGTGGACCGATGGTGATGCGGTGGTGGTGGTTCGGTGGTGGTGCACGATGAAACTCGACGAAGATGGTAGGCTGTGGGTGTGGTGGTGGTGCGGCGGTGCCTTGTGCGACGGAGGGGATCAATTTGAGTGAAAGAAACTTTGATTTATTGTGACAGAAAAGTCATGAAATCGCTTTCATATTGAACTATTTGGTGGTTCAACTCAAATGCTTAGTCGGATAAAACTCAGCTCAACGTTCGATCTATATGAATGATGTGAACTGAAGATTATAAATCTGACCAAAATTACACTTGAATTCAGATTTTGTACGGATTTAGGTAAATGCTATAGGTCGTTATCATTTTCAAAATTGACTATTTTTACTCTTGAGTATCAGCTTCACCCGGCCGGAGGTTTTGCCACTTGGACCCTACCAGGGAACATTAAAAAAAACGTTCGATCTATAGAAAGCCTTGTTCATCCGCTTATTGCAAGGGAACATTAAAAAAACGTTTTTCTACATTATTAAAGGCGAAACGACATTTTACTGGTGACAATTACGATAGAGTTGGTAAGAAAATTGAATTGGAGAAAGGACCAGGAGACCGAGCAATTACTTTAGAGCAATTACTTTAGAGTAAGCTTAAACGAAGTAATCTTGCAGTCTGGAGTGAAGATATATCATTCGATTAACCTGTGCTTGTGTCAATCGGCTTGTTTTGTTATTCATTTTAGTTATCGTTTGATTTCAGATTATGTATACGATTGAGTTTGTTATTTTCTTGACTATTATCGAGACCTCAATCATAGTTTGGGTTGTTACATATTTTGTGTTTAAAAGTAACTAATAATTTAAAAGTTTGTTGAATAAGCTTTTAAATATTGTTTAACAATTTTATATTATTGTTTTGTTGGGATGAAACCAGTTTGAAGTAGTTTAAATCGACTTGATTATGTAATTTTTGGTTTCTCAGTCTTAGTTAGATCGAGTTAGCTCGGTTTTAACATTATGCATTCGACACTCATTTTGTATGTATATAAATAAGGGATAATTTTGTAAAATTGTAACTAAGTTTTAGTATTGTTTTAATTAGGTGACTTATGATTTTTTTTATTCCAATCTAGGTCACTAAAATTTCAAAATTGTTTTAATTAGGTTATTTAAAAAATTAAAAATATATTGATAAAAATGAAATATTAAAAAAATTATAATAATTCTTGAAAACCGAATTATTGTTAAAAATTGTGAGTTATATAAAATTTATTAAAAATATATAAGTGATATAATTGAAACACTCTTATTTAATTACTTGACTGGAACAAATAAAAATATTATTAACTTAATTAAAACAAACAAAAATATAAATGATCTAATTAAAACTTACTTACTATTCATTAAAAAAATTCTTATAAATAATGTGTACATGAAAGTAGAAGAAAATTACAATAAAACAAATAGCGAGATGGAACGTGTCTTTCATGATGGATCGAAGTTGGTGGCGTGGATTAAAATCATGGCAATAAATCTCTTATATTAGTTATGTCATATGTAGTAGTTGGAAAATTCATTATGTTATAATTAATTCAACTTAACACCGCCTCCCCCAAAATTAAAGGAAAAAAAAACTAATCATGCGATCAAGAATGTATGTCTTTCTGCCCACAAGCCACCATGCAAATGCATTTTTTTCTAAAGGGTTGTTAGTGATAAATACTTGATTCTCCTTACGGATGTTGCAAGTTTGTATATTGAATGTTTTTGTCTGGGCGTTTGTATATTGAATGTTTTTGTCTGGGCGTAAACTATGATTTACCTGATGTCATTATCATCATGGTAATGACGGTCTCCATGAATTTACTTGTTACAATTTCTCATTAACAGAAAGAAAACATCCACAAAAATTTGGTTCTTCTTTATACCACATCACATGCCATTGTACTTCAAAAGAATCTCAATAATACAAACCACACACTAGCACACAGTGATACTAGAAATAATTCCAAATCTGTGACATTATAACAAACAAAATATATACTATTATTAATGAATTTATCATTCTGCAGCATCTAAATTCCAAAGCCACTCAAAATTGTTCTCACTCCCACTTCTGAACTAAATATCTTCATCTATGCATTGATTATAACTTTGACCATTTCCAAATCTGTTTCCTCAAACCAGACTTAAGTATCTTCATCTTGGAGTCAATTGCTATTGCGTGATTCAGTTTCTTGAATTTTTCTTTTTTCATTAAAGATATCCCATTGGAATTCATCATGTCTAGATGCTCTGAGAAAATCTTGACCATTTTGATGTTGAAAATTCTCATCTGGACTTTAATATTCTTTTTCTTAAAATCCAAGTTATAATAGATTCATGTTTTTTCATTTATTTATTGAATACTAGAGAAAGAGAATGAGAGGGTAACTTCCTAAAATGAAGTGGGTCAGCTTCTGATGATGGGTTAATTCAATACCTATTCCCAAAAGGCTACATCTCATATTCATTTTTTAAGTGTGTGTGTTCTTCACACAATAAGTATCTCTAAGGACTGCTGCAGGCATGAAATCTAATCCAGCAATTCAATCAAGAGACAGTTGATCTTCAAGTTTTAATTTTTGAATGTTTTTGGAGATTTAATTCATACAATCATATGAACATTGAATGATGACGATGAAGATGAAGACCACCAAGAAATCTTTCAGGTGTTTATCTGAAACAATTCATTCTCTCCTGGGATTTAAGAATGAAACCAATTCCACCTGGGCTAAAACTGTGTGTGACATCATCAAAAGCTTGCCTTCAACAGCTGACTATGAGAATGATTATGATGACTCAGCTCATGGGCATGATCATGATCTTGAGGAAGTTATCATTTCAAAAATTCATGGTAAATATTATTTTAATCTATCTGCTTTTCATTATAAAGTTGAGAAAAAAATATCTTTATGTGCTAGAATTATCTATGTGAATCTAAATTTTGTTTCTTGATTGTCAACAGATGAACTTGCCACCCTGAATGAGGAGGTTCGTAGATTAGATGCACAAAGAAGACAAGTTCTCAATGAATTTCTGCAATTGAAAGGTAATTAAATCTAATAAATTTGTCTCAAATGCAAATAAGTCGACTGGGATTGCATTTTATCTTAAACGGGTCAAACAACATTTATTATGAAATCCATTTTAATCAATACAACCTCCCAAATTGTTTTCTTCAGATATCTTACATTTTAGCTGTATTGCTTTTGTTATCATAATCAACACACTAAATAATTAAAAAATGGATAAAAAATAGTTTAAAATGACCCGTTGATCGTTTTGAACCACTGCGTGATCTTGCCACATTTACCAAAGATAATCAAGTTAGGTGCTAAATATAATTCTCTACCTTATTAACATTTCAGGAAATATTCGTGTATTTTGTCGAATCAGGCCCACAATAAACGGAGAGAAAATTAGCCATCAAAGGCCTGTTGTTCCTGTAGATTCAAGTGGCATTCTCGTTAATTTTGCTGAGAACAAGAGAAAACTATACAATTTTGACATGGTTTTACACCCTGGTTCAACACAAGGTGCTTTATATATCTTGTCATTGTGGTAACCGGGTGGGTTGGGTTACAGGTCAAAACAAGTTTGGGTCAAAACAAGTCCGTGTCAAAAAAAGTTCAGGTCAAAACAGGTACTTTCTACTGTATGACCATTTGTTTCCTTTTAAGCTAAATTCCCCAGTTTTACTCTTATGACCTGTTAGGGACAACATTATTCATATCAGACTATTCATATGTAAACAGGTTGAAATTGCTGCCTATAATTTATTTATTTTTTATTTCACACTTTTATTCATACAGTAAAAACCTAACAGATGATTTATGATGATCTTAAACTGTCAGATGAAGTATTTTCAGAAATTGAACCAGTTATTAAATCTGCTTTGGATGGATATAATGTGTGCATATTAGCATATGGACAGACGGGCACAGGCAAGACTTTCACCATGGTAATATCTTGACATAGTTATAAAACATGCAAATACGAGGTGTATGATTAACTAATTATTGTCGCTCAAAATAGACGTTTTTAATTTTCTAATGTTTGAATAAACATATCCACTTCTACTTATCTGATTATATATAAGAACACCTATACATTTATAGGAAGGAAATCCAGATTGTCCAGGGGTAGTGCCCCGAACGATTGAAGCATTATTCAAGCAAGCAGCAGATAGCAACCATACATATCTTTTTAGTTTCAGCATGCTTGAAATTTACCTTGGTCAACTTAAAGATCTACTCATACCTCATGCAAGAAAACCAACCGATCCTATGCCACCATGGTGAGTTTAATGTATATAACACGCGAGAAACTTTATAGATTCATGACATCAATGAAGATACTTACAATAATGTAAATTGGAAACTATTACCTGCAGTCTTTCCATCCAAACGGATCCTAATGGTGGGGTTGCGATCAATAATCTTGTAGCCATCCAAGTCAGCAACTTTAATCATGCAATTAGTCTTTATAGGCTCGGAAGCCAACTCAGATCAACTGCTTCAACAAATTCCAATAGTGTTTCTAGTAGATCGCATTGGTATCTATTTATTTGTCCTGAAACAAGAGCAAGAAAGTCATTATCATGATGTCATAAACAAAATGTTTGCTTTTTATTATTTGCAGTATGATCCGGATGTCAATGACCTGTTCTGATGCTACTGAAAGGCGAAAAGTTACAAATAAAATTTGGATGGTTGATTTGGGAGGAAGTGAGCGCGTTTTGAAAACAAAAGCATGGGGGAGAAGATTTGAGGAAGGAAAAGCTATTAATCTTTCCCTTTCAGCCCTTGGTGATGTCATCAATGTCCTTCAAAGGAAAAATAGCCACATACCTTACAGGTAACGCTCAAATGTTGACCATTTTTCCTGAGTCAAATTAATACAGATAGATTTATTAGTTATTGATTTTATCAATGAAACACGAGGTATATTAAGTAAGCCATTGCAGCCATTGCACACCAAGCTTATAAATGGGTTGATTCTTATATCTCTAATGGCAGCAATTAGACCTATTTATTTATCAATGGGTTGGTTCAGGTTATGTTAAATATCTGATGGGTCAAACGAATAAATAGAAAGATTAGCTAAAAAACAGGTGAAATCTTTTTAATTGCTCAAAATTGTAAAACCTATTAAATTTATTATGGAACAAATTAGGATTAGTATTAAAAATATATAAATTTATATATCATTTTGCACACCAACTGACTAACTGTTTATCAGAGTTTTGGACAAAAAGCAAACCATTGAAGTGGCCTATTCTTGTGTTTTACAGGAACAGCAAGCTAACACAAGTGCTTAAAGATTCATTAGGTAATTACACATGTGCTCAAGTTATCGTTTTTTCATGAAATCCATGTAACAAGAGGAAAATTGTTGGCAATTAATACTTGATTTTTGAATAGTAGGGTCCTAATGTAGGCAAGAAACTTATAATACTAGATGCTCCATAGGTTTTGACTTTTGATTTGAGTCAAAAGCTTGGTTTTGACTTTTGAGTTTGGTCAAAAGCTGCTGGGCAGCAATAGCACATACTTATATATCACCCTTGTTAAGATCAGTAACTTGAGAAATTTTCTATAATCATTGGAACCAATCTTATCATTTCACACGTATTTGTCAACTTTCTCGGTTTCAAGTTCAAACCAAAATAGAACCAGACCAAACTATTTCTGCACATTGCCTTAAAATCATAACATAAATTGTTTCTACATTTCGTTCTTTCTAGGAGAGGATTCCAAAACACTGATGCTTGTACATGTCAGCCCCAAAGAAGAAGATATATGCGAGACTGTATGTTCTTTAAATTTCGCACTACGTTTGAGAAGCATCCACTTAGGAAAGACTGAAGCAAATGTGAGTTGATCAAACCTTAAGCTGCTAATTGCTAAATAGACCACTTACATACATGCATGCTCATAATATGTGACAGTTTCAAACATTTTATTCATTAATTACTCATTTTTAGTAGTGATTTACAGCATAATGGTAAAAAGGCAAAATTGGTCGAATCAAATATGTTACTTTCATGCTTCACCTTATAAGGCTCTAATTCTTCAAAATGAACTTTGGAAAACAGGAAGTAAGAACAATGAGAGAAGAAGCAATGACTAAACTCCAACATGAGATGCAAGAGATCGAAAACAATCGCGACAGATTCATGAAACAAATAAAAAAACTGAATCAGAAACTGGATTCACTAGCAAAAACATCAAAAGATTCAAACGAGAAACTAGACGAGTTACCAATACCACCATCATCTTCAAAAGTCCCTCAAGATGCAGACAAAATCACCATAACCCCCAAATCATCAAAGGTTCCAAGATTCATGAAACCCACAATCTGCAGCACACGAAAATCAGGAACAAGTAATCAAAATCAGTACACAAAACACATCAGACCTGCAAGAAGAACACAATTACCATTAACTCGTGCAGAATCTGTGAGTTTTCCATTAAAGAACATGACAGCAAGCTATTCAGGAAGCAGTATCTCCAGAGCAAGCTGTTTGGTGGGTTTTAACGATGATGAAATAGATAACAGTTCAGTTAACGAATCAGAGTCTAACCAGTGGGTTAGCTTACATAAGAACAAACGGGCTGTCTCAAACCCGACCCGTTTAAAGAAAAGTAAACCTAAGGGTCAAATGAAACAGAGGAAACCAGAAGACGTAAAATTTACAGGTAAAGATTCGAGCTTTGAATACAATTCAACGATCCCTTCAATCGCGAGTATGAAATCAGTTACAGGTGTTGATGATTTATCAACCGAATGTGACAATTGTTGTCGGATTATACCATGTGATACCGTTAATGATGCGAATGATGATGACAATGAAGTCGATTGGACAGTTGTATCACAAGTATCAACACAAGAAGCACGAATTTTAGAGGACTATGAGCTGGAAGATGATTTGCCTGCAAAATTTTCGTCAGTTGACAAGATTATTCTCAAGGATTTGACTAATCATGCATCCCGAAAACGTGAAAAAGCACAGACCAGAGGTAAAAGAAACAAGAAAACACTATGTTTTATGTTTCTTTATATTTTTACCCATACCATTTTCAATAGGAAAATTTTCATAATATTTCTTTTGATAAAAGTCTCTTAAAACGTATCATAAAATTTGTTCTTAAAATGGCATTTTCAAAATATTCTTTTTAAAATATTTTTTTCAGACAAAACGTCAAAGCTTTCTTAAATAAGATGCAAACATCTAGCCACTCAAAATCGCACACATGTTATGTCAAGGCATCTGTTCGCATTTTGTAGGCGCTCGACACCATAAAAGGCATGTGTATGATGTTGAGTGGCTCGCTGTATAGGCGCCCACCCCCTGTCTAAGGATGCGTTGGTGTTTTGTCTAGAGGTGATATTTTGAGAATAAAGTATTTGAGGAACATCTTGAATAAAATAAAAGTAAAGTGATATTTTGAGAATTTTTCTAGTTTCGATAGAGTTTGATTAAACATACCTGCGTATAGTATGCATACAGCCTACACAAACTTGCTCCGGATATCATTGGTGTATCACATAATTCTTATATGAATAGCAGTCTGAGACATATATCAGAATAAAAAGATTAGATAATGTGTCAAATGAAAAAAATTTACATGCAATTAAAAAAAGGGTTTGTGTAAATTGTCTTTGTTCAATTGACAGAAACTTTCTTTTAAAAATTAGAAAGTTCGTATAAAACTTTTGGAGATTATATGTACAAAAGGTTAATTTCAATCTGTTTGTCTAGTTTAATATAGAACCTAAATTGATCGTCATTTATCATAGATAAGTTATTTAATTTCCACCATCAAAACTAAATATAATATGTGAATACACAAAATGTGTGTGCTAATTATCTGACATTCTTTCTAATCATCCATCTTGACAGGTTTCTCAAATATCCTAAAAGAAAATATTGTGGTAGTGTACAACAGTGTTCTTCTAGCAATGGGATTCAAAAGCTTGGGCTTTGACCATGATTTCTTCCAAGCTTTAATCAATTAATTCCAACATGTCAACAAAATTCAACACCCTGTAATTATATGATGCAAGATACCATGAAGCAAAAAATTGTATTTTATGTATATTTATAAATATTTTTTTTAATTCTCTTGTACGCTATTCGAATTCAGACTCAAAATATATATATTTCTAGAAATATATTTAAACTTTGACGATTATAACAAATCAAACTCCATTCGAATCACATTAGTTGTATAATATAATACCCAAAGAACATTGAACTAGAGGTCACAAGTCACTAATCAAATGACGAGATGAAAACACAAATGCATATGTCATGTCAAGTATAACTTGACTAAATTCTACGTCTTTTTTCCATTAAGAGATGAACATATATCGCCTTAAATCCGTACATAACGCAAACATCACTTCAATTGTTCAATTACAAGTCGTAGATAACGACCGAATGAAGAAAATGAAAGAAAAAGTATAAAAGACAAAAAGATTAGATGAGGAGAGATGAATGAAAAGGATTTTTAAAAACTTGTTTAGGAAGTAAGAAAGAAGTTTTCAAAAAAAAATTATATTGAGGATGTTAAATGACGTGAGCAATTACTTCATCATTTTTTTTTATTTATTTTCTGACCCGGTCATCCTTCTTTCTTGGGGAGTAGGAAATAGGAACCATCGTTCACGAACCAAAACGATTTGCTGCGTCCCAACTAACTATTAAACTTAAAATATATAAAAATATAATAAAATGTTTATTCTTTTATTGTTTTGTCTATGTAATAGTGACGTTCGCAAATATATTATCTTTTTAAAAGTTATGATTAAGAAAGAAAAGTTAAACTTCTATTTTTATAAATATTATTGTATACCTTAAATTAGGATGGCTTATTTTTTTATAGCGACTTGATAATTAAAAGAGATAAAGATCACATGTTGTTTTTCTAATAGTGTATGTATATTAGATACTCGGTTTGTATATATTAGTTATCTACAATACATTTTAATGTTAAACAAAACTACTAACTTCCAACCCCAATCATTTGGATCAATGAAAATTATCAAACTCATTGTCATCATGGATGAGCACTACAATACTGATATGGGTATTATTGTAATGCGTTTCATGGTCTTTAGCCATGTCATGCATAACATATTTATCTATATCTAAGTCACCTTTGGAAACCTATGTTTCATCTCAGTCCTGATATTTCAATAAAAAAGATAATTTATTTGTCTAGTTATGACACCATCTACATGATGAGGGAAAAAATAGTTGTAATAATTATCATATTCGCAATTAATACATACTACATTAATCATACATACAATTAACTTGAATAATAATAATAATAATAAAATAAGTTAAATCATAATTTTCAGTTTTTGATTTGGTTGATTTGGTTTTAATTTGTTAGATTCAGTCTCTTATTACAACAAAAATAATGTTTTCAAATAAAATAAAACGAAGAAAATATAAAGCCAACTGCCCTAGTGATGGTTCAAAGATTCTTTAGACCAGATACAATGAATGAGGAGTTTAGGCAATTTGCAAGTGGTGGGCGCTGAGTCGCTGACCGATTTAATTTGTTCTTGCATGGCTTCTTTGAATAAAATATTAACGTAGAAGAGGCCAAAATATTAAATAAACTTTAACTTAAGATGATGCTCATGTTCTTTTAATTAATTCAATTTAGTTCAAAGTTTAACCAATCGATGTAACAATATTACAGGCCAAAAATCATTTATTGTGATTACGGAAAAGCAGATATTTGATCTTTCTAACTTTAGCCGTTGGACCGAGTCGATCCAATCGTTATTATTCATGAGCTACTCAACATTAATTTGTTAAAATTTTGAATTAAGTTTCAGTTTAAATGAGCTTAAGCTAGTATATTTCCCCCAATCTAGCAAATAAATTACATATTTCTCACTTTTGAAGGATATATATTACACATGTATCCATTTCACTAAAGTTAACCTATTATAACTATTTTATCTTGTTTTTACTGATGAATTTTTACATATTAATATTTTATTATCAGATTGTTATAAACTTTTGATAATTGTGCTTTGTATATGAATATATAACTTTTATTTTCGGTTATTATTGATTTAATATAAAGTTTCAAATGATGTAGTTTTATTGTTTTCATCTATATACAAGACTCGAACTTGAGAAATTATATTATTAATAGTTTTGAAAAGTGAAATGTGTAAAGATACTTTAGTGTAAATACAACTAAAATAATCATTTAATAAATAATTTTAATAAAATAGATAAATATGTAATATATGTGTTTTAGAAAGAAAAAAAATGTAATGATATATTTACTTGATTATATATATAACTAGGTTAATACTCCATTTATTACACGGGTTGAACAAATAAAATATTAAATAATTTGTAATATAAATTTATAAATTATAAAAGCATGTTTGAAAATAATTACAATTATAATTAGGTATAAATAGT
>BJCM01000425.1:0-10162 GCA_018326385.1 Flaveria bidentis | reverse complement strand
CTAAGTTTTAATCTTCTAAATTAAAGCCGTCACAACTCCATATGGCTTTTTATATACCAAACAAATTAATGTCACCGTCGCAATACATGTAATGAAATTGCAGACATGCCGCATCTAGCATGTTTTATAGTTCGAGTTTAGAATATAAGACTGTATTCTATGAGTTTAAATACTTTAATTTTATATATATATATATATATATATATATATATATATATGGGAGGGTTTCAATAAAAACCATGTTATAATTAAAAACTTAAAAAATTATTTTTTCACAATTGATCATTTTGATCTATGCTTGAGATTAATTAGTGGTCTTTTAGTAAATTAATTAAAGATTGTAAGTATTTAATAAGACCTTAAGGGCATAATTGGAAGAACACAAAATAATTAATTTAGTAACCACCACATATAATTAAAATATCTTTAAATTCACTCAAATCTTTTTTCTTTCCTCTTACCTCTCTCATCTCTTTTATTTAAAAAAAATACAAAATAAAATTAAATTCATTTTTGGTTTTACTATGAATGATTAGTTTATTTTTTAGTTGACTTATGTTTATATAAGTTCCATTTACGTATATTTATGTCACATTTACGTATATGTGAGATTGTTGCAAGAAAGGCTAGCAACAAATGAGTTGTAATCGTACCCTTACAAAAAATTGTTAAAAAAATCTATCAAAATAAAAAGATAAGACTTTCTTCGTATACATAAAATAAAATAATACAATACAATAAGTACACAATTTACAAATGTAACAACAGTGATACGTATATGTAACAACAGTGTTACGTGCATGTCACATCAATGTTACGTGCATGTCACATCAATGTTACATGCATATAACAGCAGTGTTACGTGCATGTAACAGCAGTGTTACGTGTATGTAACAGTTGTGTTACGTATATGTAACAACAATACTAAGTACTCAATTGTTTAGTTTTTTCTTAATGACGTAGATACTAAGAAATCCATTTTCCATCTAGTTCATCACCGTCTTTATTAGAGTTATGTATATGTAACAGAGTTCATCATCATCATCTTCTTCTTCTTCATGTTTAGTCTCATCCATATGTAACCCTAGCCGCCACCCACTTTTAAGATACATCTTCGTCATCTTCCTCTTGATTGTTGGTTTTGAATGATTAACAAGTTTAATCAAACTATTACGGGTGTTGTTGTGGTGTTTAAAGGCGATTGTGGCATTCAAAGGTGATGTTCAAAGTAGAAGAACCATTGACAGAAGAAAGTGGATGGTGTCGATGGTGTTCGAAGGTGATTGGGAGTGGTAGACGACGAGATATGGGATTGTATGGTGGTGTACGAAGATGGAAAATAGTGGTGACATGTGATGGCAATGGTGATATGAGATGGCAGTGATGATATGTTGATGGTGATGATGGTAGTGCTTTAATTAAAATCATGATGGTAGAATTTTTTGAAGATGATTGAAATATGGAATTCAAAATTTAATTATGAAGATAATAAATGAATTTTAAAGAATAAATAATTATCAAAATTAAAGGGGTGGCATATTATCTTACTAGCCTTTTAAATAAAAAATAAAAAATTGTAAAAGAAAATTTATGATTGGTTGAAAGTGGTTTTCATGATTTTCAATTATAAAAGTGGTTTTCGTTTAATCCCTCTTTTATATATATAACTACCGCTTATTTCAATTGGCGGTGTATGTATTTGATTTTGAAACTTCCAATTAATATAATAACATTTTGAAACTTGTTAATAGTGACTTATCATTTTATATACACATGTGTAGTTGTTTTTTTTCTTTTTTGAGGACCTCCTTCGACCACGTCTTTTATTGATGTTAACAGTAATTTAAAGTTATATAACACATAGTATACATTATTATTGCATGAATAGAGAGAGAAACGAGCTACAAGATATGCAAGTTGGGTTTATGCGGGCCCACCTAGATTTACATTCTTGATTTGTTTTTTTGAAAAATTTACATAACTCAAAATAATAATAATAAACATACAAAGTGTTAAAAGTAGGTACAAAACAAAAAAAGAAGAAGGTTTTGGTTACTTAAAAGTTATAGTTCAAACAAAATAAAAACATAATAGCTAAGTGAATTGTTTAATGTCATACTCCTCGTCCAAAGGATATGTGTTCTAGGCTTCTAGCCTAAGAGACAAATGCAGAGGATATACATTAAAATTTAATTCACTTTCGGTTCCATGTTTGTCTTTTCTCTTTTTAAGTTAGAAGAAAATAAAGATGATTTAAATTAACATAACATTTATTTCATAAAATTATGCTTTATAAGACTATACCCATGCTTATTTTTCTTAGAATCATATTATTGTTTTCTAAACACCGAATACACCATCTATTCACTATATTAAGACGTATTTTTATTGTTCTAACCCATGACATGCTATTACATTCGATTTAAAAAAAAACGTTTTCCCTCTACGTAGCGCGGATGTAACTACTAGTTATTAATATATTAAAACTACAGTTATCAATTTATCATTATTTAATGTTATCTGATTTTTCCCAAAAAAAATCTTGGCATGACGTCAATGACGTCAGCTTACGACAAGTAACACAAGCACTCGTAACGCAAGCACTTAGTACGATTACATAGTCAACTCTACTTTTATTCTTCTTTTTATTAGCATAAGCTTGAAATTTTGATTAACTGAAGCACAGAAAGGAGATGTATTTCATTAACTTAAGCATAAAAAGGAGATAGATGCATGAAAGTATTGGTCGCAAAAGCATATTGATTGATGTTTTTAAAGGTTAAGAGTTTAAATTTTATTAAAATAAAATAAATTATTAAAGTTAGTAGTTCAAAAGATGTTCTAAAATAACTTGAAAAACACAACGCCAGAAAGAGTACTGCATGACGCTTGAAACGTTAAAATTACACCCATTGAACCAATCTAACAAGATTAATGTGTTGTGATGTTTTTGGAATGTGCACTTTATTACATCATTGATTGACCACACATTCATTGATGCCTATCAACCGTTAAAACAACCAACAAACCCAACCAGTTTGATTTGTCATTTTCCAAAATTATAACTGTCACTTTGGCCTGGAGTCTTCGTTAATACCAACTAAAACAAACCCTCAACCGAAAGAGGATGACACCATTGCTAGAGAACGGTGGTGCAAGCTTCCCGATGAACAAAACAAAGGATTGCAAATGCAGGAAGTTTGTAAGACTCATAAGCTTAACTGTTCAAAGTTTTACCGCAACAAGAAGCAAGGTTTCTATTCCAATTGCAATAAGATAAGATACATTAACTTAGACAAGATTGGAAATGAATGCCTATAAATAACCCAACCAAGTGACAAACAGCACATCATTCTAGCCTTAACAATGGAGGAACTAAAGAGGAGAAACAAAGAACTCGAGAGAGAAATAACGAGAAGCGTCCAAAGGGAAGAAAACATGAAGATGGAACTGCAAAGATTGCGTGAAAGGGTGTGTATTGCAGAGGATGCAGAGGAGCGCCTATGCTCACAGCTTGGTGATCTTGAGGCTGAGACAGTAAATCAGGCGCATGAATATCACGCCCATCTGATGGCGCTGATGGAACAGCTCGAAGCAGCTCACAAGTTCATTGAATCAGCATCCTCTGATCCATAATAAGCGCGTGTTCTTGTAGTTTGCAGATAATAATGACTGTTTTTCCATGACATAAGTCATGATGGTTGTGTGTGATCAATGTAAATCTTGTTTGTATGATCTATGATACCAGATGTACCTTTTGAGAGTATTGATTTCATATATCAATAAAATATTTTTAATTATTGCATAATAAAAAGCACCATATGGTCATGCATATCATTACATAAAAGATAAAATTTGCTAACAAACCATAAGTCTCATGTCATATTCTTCTTGTGCATAAGCATCCTGCAGTTGTAGCGCCCTATGATCTCCTACCACCTCCCTTTGCCGCCTTGTTCCTGCAATAACCGAAATGCGATGTCTTCAAAAAACATAAGAACATCCAAACACCGTCTCTTACTATCCCTTTTGTTATAGTTGATTACGTTATTAGATAATCAATTTTAGAACACGCATCCAAACACCCCTTAATGCACTTGAATCCTATTAAAAACTAATTTTAATAATCAATATTGCCTTTTCAGAGTACCAAGGGGCAAGTTTCATACCTTTGAACATGATCAAGAATCATAAGTCTTGGTCCAGGTGGGATTCTTACATCTCGCAGAGCACTGATTCATATATTACACGGACAATAATATAAAAGTTAAATTAACGAGAAATTAGACATGATAAAATGAGTGGGTAAAATGGGCTGGGTAACGGGTTTGGATCAAAACGAACAATTTTTAGTATTGGTTGGGTTGGGTTGACCTAAAACATATTTTTTCATAAATTCTAAGTTTTTGATAAATAATTAATGTCGGTTATGATTAAATAAAATTACTTCAATAATAACATAATATTTTGAATAAAATGATTTCAGAAGTTTTAGGAATTTAAAATGTTTTTGTTTTGACCCATTTGAGCTGCTTCCTTTTATGCTATCCTTTTAAGACTTTACCCGTTTGACCCGGAGATAAAACACAACTGACTCAACCCATTCATTGGTAAATGGGTCGAAATTGTAACATTATTTTCCTAAAAGTTATAAACTTGCCTGTCGGTAAGCAGGGGCAAAGTGTTGTCGGTTAACAAGCCTTTTTTGAAGTTTTTCTCATAACTCTCAAGGCCAAGCTTAGACAACATGGATTTAGTTTCAATGTACATCACATCTTCAACCGGAGGCTTTGAAAACTTTTCCCCTAACTGCACGATGGGCATATAAATAATATTAGTTTATAGTAAGATAATCTGTTTCCCTGCAGTAATGTGACTGTTGTATAGATAATATGAAGCAATTATCCATTTGTCCTTTAATAAAATATAATCTGAAGCCAAACACATTTATCAAACATTAAAAAAATAATATTGCGACTTCAAGTCATCATAATCAGTTCCAGAAAGCAAATCCAAACACTCCCTTAATAACATAATCACCTTGAAGAGTCCACCCTGAGCAAGCGCAAAGAAAACACCAGAAGTGATGACATTAGCAGCCGGATTAGGACCCCCCATGCCACTAACCAAAGAAAACATCACTCCCGAACCGAAAGCTGCTACCATACTGCAGCAATACATTAATAACATCAAAAAAAAGTTTCGTGTTATGTCAAAACAAACTTGAAACTTAAAATACAGTTAATCATATTTTCTGTGAAAACAAACAATGAACTTTCATTGCAACTTGAAACTTAACATACAGTTATCAAATTTCTTGTTATGTTATCATATATCGACGTAACAGACAGTTATCCGTTATAGTAAGTAATCTAATTTCATGTTACGTTTCAACTTGTGGTATTAACATACAAACAAGGTATATATTTATTATGAAACTTGTCATACAGTTATCATATCTTCCATAAAAACAAACAATGAATTCTCACCTCGACTGAACATCCTCCTTGCCTCTTAAACGTTTCATCACACACGATATACCCGCATTAACGCCCGTCATAACAGCAAAATTACGAGCCTGTATCAGAGGCCCACCTGCAAGAGCCTGCAATACAACAATTGGCTTAAAAAGACCTACTTGAAAGAACTCACAATATGACAGTTCCAATTACATGAAAGAACTCTCAACACTCTAGCTCAATATGTGAAGCTTGGGCTCAAGCTCGTTTATCAAATGAGCCAAAACATGAGCTCAAGTTCAGGCTCAAGCTCGTTTATGCTCGGCTAAATTTGAGCTTTTAGTGAGCCAATCTAAAGTAGTTCACAAGCCAACTTGACTCATTTACACCCCTACTAGTACCTTTTATTTTGATTATCTGTGTCTCACTGTATGTTATACTTTATATGTTACCATGCTATTCTAATACCAAACTTGGCATGTCAAAGTATGGTTTTCGGAGCAGGGGTTTCAATGGGAGCAAAGTCTTTATCATGTAGGATAGAGGACAGATTTCACCAGGTACATTTGATTGTTCTTTTTTTTCATCTTATATAAATTACTAATTCTTAAACAAGATAACACAATCTATAACATTAACCTAGTTCTTCAAACTATGTTCATCCTAAACCCAATAATCAAATCACACTATCAATCCACAAATAGATAACAGATGTGCAATTAATACCATTCAATTATTCACAAAGAACAGGTTTTTTCATCAAATCCCTAAAATTCTAACCCCCATAAAGATTGAGAGTGAAAAGATTAGCATAAAATTTATAGAGTAAGTCATCTTACAGAGTCTAATTACAAATTCTTAAACAATATAACACAATCTCTAACATTAATAAAATTCTCCAAACAATGTTCATCCTGACACACCCAATTACCAATTCACACCATCAACCCACAAACGCGTCCACAATTCAACTCCATATTCACATCAAACACAAACTCTCACCAAATTTCCAAAATTCTAAACCACATAAAGTTTGAGAGTGTAGAGATGTAGGATAAAACTAATAGAGTAGGTCACCTTACAGAGTTTAATTATGAATTATTAAACAAGATAACATAATCTCTAACATTAATCTACTTCTTTAAATTAAAACAATGTTCATCCTAACACACCCAATTACCAATTTACACAATCAACCCACAAATGTATACACAAGTCTTCTCCATACACATCAAATCCCCAAATCCTAACAACACTGAGAGTAAAAAGATTAGGTCTAACACTAATCAAATTCTCCGAACAACATTCATCCTAACACACCCAATTACCAAATTACACCATCAACCCACAAATATGTACACAATTCAACTCCATATTTCACATCACACCCCCATAATTCTAACAAAATTAGAGCAAAACAATTAGGTCAAAATCAACACCTGTGCTTGCTGAAACGACGCCATAGTCTGCGGATTGACGGAGGCTCCGGGCGGCGGAGCCGCCGGAAAACTGGCGGCAGCGTCAGAAGTGAGTGAACCCATCAGCCCACCGATGGCGGCACCCTGGGCGGCGCTGGTGACGGTGACGATGGCAGCCTCCACTGGCAAAGATTGCTTCGCGAGCCAGCCCTTAAACCCATGTTCAATCTCTTTGTATTTGGATTGAAACTGTGTGATTGGGTTGTTGAACAAATCTTTAGGCGTATGAACTGTTAATTGGTCTTGCTTTCCGGCCACCATTGTTGGGGTGAATGAAGATGATGAAAGCTCAAAGCTTTTTCGGTTATGGATTGGGTTTCGATAGAAGAGAGAGGAGAAATAGGTTTGTTTAGGGTTTTAATATTGTGAGCTAACACGTTTGTGTTAAAAGGGAAAAAAGATTATTGTGTATCTATTATCTAAATTCTAATATGTGTTAGTGTTTATGAGGAAATGATAGTTTTCTAGTGGCATGTGAGGAAAAGCAATTTGAGATTTTTAATCAAAATTCTGAGTTTGGTGTTATAAAATTATATGTATCGATTGTTTAGTTAAAATATTATTTATATGTTACGTAAAGAAAAATCATTTTATTAAATTTTTTTTAATTAAGTGTATTGGTTAATTTCTGTTTAAAGTCCTATATTGATACAATAATATATAAAATAATACAAATTTATGTTTGGAGTTTGTTAAAAGATTAGTGTCTTATAGGTTTAGAGTTCATTTTAACTATCATGTGTTTTTGTAGCATCATTATGTTTATATCATTATTATTTTCTAGCATGTGAGGAAAGAAGAATTTGAGATTATTAATCTAAATTTTGAGTTAGTTTTTATAAGATAACTAGTGGCATCTCCCGCGCTACGCGCGCGGGAGTTTGGTTGCATTCCCCTGGTTTACGTGCACGATTTTGTTTGTTGTCGGTTTGGATCATCGGAAACCATCAAAGCGAATACCAATATCGATTCCGATAATACCAATACTGATGACTTTGTTTGTTGTCGGTTCGGATCATCGGAAACCACCAAAGCGAATACCAATATTGATTCCGATAATACCAATACTGACAACAACGATGCACACTCATTAATATAATCGGTTGTTTAGTTTGACAATTTAAATTGGACATAAAAACAAATATCTCCATTTCATTACATATCATGTGTTCATAGTTGTATCAAACCATGCCACAAAATAAATACAGAGGTACAAAATCAAATTCTAAATCCAACAAATATCTTTCCACAAAATCGTTGAAGACAAATAAATCGTAAATGAACAAAACATAATTCTTAATACACGATTATTCCATAGAATTGTTGAAGACAAAAAAAATTGCATACTAACAAAATAAAAATGAACAAAATCCATAAACCAAGATGAAGATGAACAATCCGTAATGAACAAATCATAGTTGTTCATAGAAGATGTATGAAGAATCACTCCACTGTTCTTCGATTATAACATAGGGAAATGAGGACGCAAGTCGATCGAGGAAATAATCTAGTTTACGCCTCAACCGGCAAACAACAATCGATTTAGCGATGAACATCAATGGTGGAGATGAACCGTTCTAAACCGCAGTTGCCGATGAACAACAATCACTTTGATCTCGATTTGTCATATTAACAACAGATTGGGCGATTTCAACAACGACCGACAATCAAACAAACATGATGATAAAACTGTATTTAAAACATAGATCAAAAAGCCCAAAATCGTTTTTAGTGAATGGCTTGGATGATAAAGAATAAGATTAACGATTTAATGGACTGACAAATGTATTATCCAAATTCCAAAGAAATAAACTGGAATTGTAACTCTTGTTCTCAAAGTGACACGTATTACCGGTCAAACTTACGTGTTCAAGACAGGGACTACATTGTAGAAATGAGAACTCTTGTGGTTAAAATGAAAGAATCTTAAATTTTTCTGTATCTAAGCTTTTCCTATTATATAGATATATAATGTGCAAATGTTGTTTAGTTAAAATATTACTTTGTCACATAGACAAAACCATTTCACTAATATATTTTTAAATTAAATGTAATGATTAAGTTATGTTTATAAACTTTTCAAATCTTATCTTATTAATCTAATAAAAGAATAACTAAAGGGTACACATAATAACATAATATTTCTTCTCACTAAAGTTTTCTTTTTAGAAATGATATTATTTAAAACATTTGTTTTGAAATAAAATGTTTAATGTTTTTTGAAAAAACAAAAGAAATTTAAAAATAAAAGATTTTAATGTTGATATTGTTTATTTTTGTTATTTATAATTATTACTTATTTCAATCATATCTTATCTTAAAATTTCGTTTTATAAATCAATAAAATTTTATTTTATTTGATATTTTATTTTTTAACCTTTCGTTTTATAAATCAATAAAATTTTATTTTATTTAATATTTTATTTTTTTAACCGTTTAATACACGTGTTTATTAAAGCTAATGTTATATAAAAGCTAATTATATTTTGTAGTGTTTGAGGAATCAAGGATTTGAGATTTTAAATGTGAACTTGGTTTGTTTTAACAAAAGAAATTTGAGTGACGAATGAGGTTTTGAAAATAGACAAACTAAGTGTTGTTTGTTTTTTTGCAGGAAAACGTCTGCAGTCCGCGGACCACATCTGCAGACATCTGCAGCAGAAGAGATGGACCAAACGTCTGCAGTCTGCAAGAAAAAAACTGTTTGTTTTTTTAACATCTGCAAAATACTAAAATATTCTGTAATAAAATTACACCTATTTTTTAAATAATAAAAAACAGTAATACCAACAATGTTCATAATTAAACACAATTAACATAAATAACCTCAGTAAACTTAAACAAATTTCCCAAGCCAAATTTTCGAATAAATATCCTTAATTATCACGTGCACCCCTATAATATTATAAAATTATTATTATTTCCAATATTATTTTTCTACATAATTCCAATTCCAACTTGCACTCCAATCTCCACACCCCTAATAATCGCATCTTCCCCAACAATCAGCATCTTCAACTTCAACTTAACTTCACATCCTCTGTTCTTCAGAAAGAATCACAAACTGCAAAACAATCTAGTTTCACACCCATGGAGTGGGTTAGAGGTAGAACAATTGCCCACGGAAGCTTTGCTGCAGTTAGCTTAGCAAACCAACAAACAATCGGTTCTGGCTTAGCGTTCGTTCATGAGGGTGTCGCCGGAGGGCGCAGAAGGGGGAGGGGG